>CAEGAG010252595.1:0-13384 GCA_903067065.1 Brachyrhaphis terrabensis
ATCTAACTAGAAGTTGCAGGGCAAAAATGTGACTTGTAGTCTGGGAAATACGGTAATTTAACCTGCAGGACTGAAACTTGGAGCAGAGAACAGGAAGGCTGACCAGAATAAAGGAAAGTTGCATTATCTTCAATCTCTAATATAAAGTGTCTCAAATCTAGATAAATTAAGAGAAAAAAATAATCTGTTAGGTTCAACAGTGTAATAGGGCAGTATAAAAGTTATCTAGTTGAGATTGCCAGACTTTTCAGAGCTACCGTGCATCCCAGTTTCTCACTCAGACAGACTCTTCAGTCTGCAGCTCATTTTAGTCTGTAGGAGTATTTCTCCACAGATGGTCCAAAAATATCCAACTGTGAAGGGAATCTGCTGTTTCCCATTTTAAAAAGCACTTTTTGTCTTGTGTTCATTTCTTTTGTTTATGCTTTTGGCCTAGAATGACTACATAAAGGTAAAAAAAAAACGGTTGACTTTGCTTTAATTGTAGGAGCATACAGGTGAATTGAAACTACATTCTTACCCATGTGATGTTTCCATGTTTTGAGTTTATGTTAAGAAAATTTGGGAAGAAGTCTGGCAGCAACATAACCCCAACACCCCGGCACAGATAAGTAAGTATGGATGGAACCACTGACTTTGTCATTCTTAAACAACTAACTTCATTTGGTATGCTTGGTTGCTTGGAGATGTTGTTTAAATTTTTTTTGTAGTGCTCTGTCCTTATGATACTCTCTAAAATGGTAAACGACAGAGCCGGTTGGAGCAGGGATCGAACCGACAACCCGCCAATTGAGGGACAAATTCCTGCCACCATCGTCTTGTGAGTTCACCACTCTGAGACAAAACACACACACACACACAATAACGCTACAACCACCATACTCCAGGGTTATGATGATCTTCCCCCTTTTTACATACATCAACTTTAGTTTCATCAGACCACAGGAGATGTCTCCAGACAACATGAAGACATTTTTTATTGTTACTGTTGAATTTGCTCTGGATTTGATTTGCACATACAACCAATTTATCTCGGGGACGTAAAACCCGACTTCTTCCTGCACAGTGTAATGGTCAATCATTGCATTTAGTAATTAAAATATTTTTTTGTAATTATAACTAACCTAAACCAGAAAACAGCTTGTCCAATTTATTGACAGAGGAAAGAGGTTGTCTTTCTAAGCAGTATGTTTGCATTTGTCAGCTGTGTGTTACGTTGAAATCCATGCAACATTAAATGAGCTTATGATTTCTCAGATGTTAAAACAGAAAATAAGCTTGTGCTTTGAGATATGAAAATTAATAAACACCAGTTAAGCATCAATGACTTGACAGGGATTTTTTTTATTCCACCTTTAACACTGAACCAAGCAAGCATTCTGACACCGGTTTTCATTTTATCTGACTCACTCAGCTGGCTGGACAAGCTCCCCCAGAGCAGCTTAAGTAATAACACAGCAGCAATGATGCAGTACTGTTAATGAGGTATCCCTGTCTGCTACAGTTAGGCTGAACAGGCTCTGCACCAAATGATGCAACATAGTCCGCCAGCACAACACTGTCTAGTGTGAGGGAGCCGATTCCTGACTGTGAAGGAGTTAACTTTAAACAATTTCACGTCCTGAAAGTTGTAATTAGCAAGCCGTTTCTAAACTAGAATGAGTCACTGTTCGGATTCTACAAAAGAAAGCAAAGCAGTGGCTTCTACTTAAAGAGGGGATTTATGTCTCAGTGTATGAGGGGGTTACATCAGCCTTCTTTATGTCTGACCTTTATGTCTGACCTGAACCCCTGCTCTGATGTAGTTATGAGATATCAGTGTTGTTCTGGTGCCTGGAAGGAGGGAGTCTGCAAGAAACCAAGTTTAAATTAACAAGTCCTGATCGAATGACAACAGACTGATCTCCTACTGTTAGTGGTTGATTGATGTATTTTTACTGCCTACAAGACGGGAAACAACATCACAGAGAGAAGATCATCATCAGAGGGCTAGTTTGACTACAAATAGGTATATACAGGTCGGCCTTTTTTTGTGCACATTAAAGAATTGTTGTAGAACATTTCATTACAACCAATACAGTCAGTGTATTTCTTGCATTTTCTTTTCTAATAAGAAAAAGTATTTACTTGCATTTTTTAAACTTTCTGTGATGACACTCAACTCAATGAAAGTCAAGCAGCTGATAAAAAGACTAGACAATTAAAAAAGAATTATCAGATTTATATAATTAAGAATGACCCTTTCAAACACCAACATGCTAGATGGGAACAACTAGAAATGTTTCTCTCATTGATAGACAATGATTTTGGAATATGTATTTGTCCCAATAACTAGAGTTGGTAGCCTTATCTTTTTACAGATATTTCTGACTCAGCATAAACAGCTATAGTCTTAAATAAACTCCCATTCTGCTCCTGCTAACCACATTTGCATGTGCTAGCTTAGCTAATGCTGACATGTCTTGCTCATCGTTTTGACTTTATGTTGACAAAACTTCCAGAAAAAAATAATTTGCTTCATAAAGTTATACCTTTGCTTTAATCATCATAATATTGAATAGCTTGTGTTTCGTTTGCTGTCTGTTACTGAAAGCAGAATGTGAAAAATAGCTCACATATTCACAGTAAGGTTTAGCAGCCAGTACGGTCTCTTTCAATCTAAATGTCACTACAGAGGATAAAAACACGAGATTGTTAAAGAAAACCCAGATTTATTTGGTCAACAAATGTCAAGTGAGATATTTCACTCAAAATCTCAGGATGATTTAATTTAAAAGTGGTGAAAAGTACAACAGTAGTTTGCATACATACCAACAAAAAATAATGGTGAGAAAATAGGACCTTTCATCTGAAATAAAGAAACACAATCAGACTTCCAAAGATTTAGACATGACTCTCTCACATTCAACAGAAGAATGATTTTGTTTTATATGGTGATGCACTTTTATCCCTGAATATAAATTTGTTTATTTGGAGGTTCTTAGTTCCCGTCCTCTAAACGTGCAACGATTCGCCGAGGGAGGTGGAGGAAAGTCAGAGCTTTTCCACAACTGAAGATGCACTCACAGCATCACCAAGTGGACCACAAGAGAACGACACTTTAACTTTATTATTTCTGAGAGTCAATTCTAAATGTGAATGCTGCATTTTGTGATGCCAGCTCATTCCTGCGACATGCCAGTGGATCAGCCATAAAGATAACTAATTCACTGTTATATGCAATAAACCATTTACAAGTTTCGTACTCAGAGCAGAACAGAATTGGGTGCTACATTCGCTTCAGCTCACCTCAGTCTTTATGTTGTAGTTAAAACCTACTTTAAATCATATTTATAAGCAGTCATGATGGAGCTAGCTGTTCAGCTGGTATCATCTCTCTGCTTGTCGCTTATTCTTGGTAGTTGTGGAAAATTATGTTTGTTTTACAGGTCACAGCAAGATATACAGTTGGTACTTGAAAATGTCCTGGTTTTGTGTATTTTGCTTTCTTATTTAAAGCTACATGATATGAAAACATATGATGTGATAATATTGTTGAATGTCATTAATAACTTCAGTAAATAAGAACTCCATCAAGCTACGGAAAAATATCTAAAATTCCTTATTTCCATCGAAACAGTTTATTGAACTGCTGTGTTATTAGAATTACTTAGCTGTACTTTCTTTGACTTTACTCCCTTTAACCTTTGACTTTTAAACCTGTTTTATGCTGCTTCAGATAAAATAGTGTCACCAAATATATTGAAGGCATAGAGAGCCTGAATGCATAGTAGTTACGTTACAGTAGGCTACATCTTTTTAAATAATCTGTGCTGGTTTGTGTCGCTATAATTTTAAGAACATTATGAAATGTTTCCAGAGGTCATCAAAGGTCAACCAGCAACCTCCCGTCCCCAGATTTGGTGTCAATTATTTGTGCTACCAACATTTTACCTGCAAAAACAGCACTTTTGTTTTTTATCTTAAAACTATAATGGTACAAACATTTTTGCTCCACAAACCAGAAGTCATACAATTGATTGCGAGTGCGGATTTTCCGTGAATAATTTGGAGTTCTGTTCCACCAAAAAAATCACGAACAGCTTCACAGTTCAATCACGATTTATGAGAAATGAGAACATATTGAAAAACTGATTATGGCATTTTTGTTTCATGGAGAGCAAACATGTTTCAGAGATTTTAATCTCAAAAGTTTAATTAAACCTCACCTATATTTGGTAAAAAAAAAAAAATTAAATAAAAAAATTCAGAATCTTCTCATAATCTAGATAATATTCATAATTCTAGACGATTTTATGAAAACCATCGCTCAGTCACACCAAAGAGCGATGCTGCCATCTGCTGGTTTAAGACATTATTTGTTTTTGAGTGGTAAAGATTCAGAGTGTATTAATATAATGTAATATATTACAAATCGTATTATAATTGCTTTAACAGCTGAAAGGAATTTTCCTAAATAGAGTTGAACAGAAAATAACCATGTTTTTTCTACATTTGGCTTTTATGTCAAATATAATGAGTTACAGTGGCTAACGGTCCTCACACTACTGTTTAACTGCCTCTTTTAATGAATAATATGCCTATGATAAATAATTTCAAAACTTTTTCTACTTTTGGTGTTGCACAGGTAAAACTTTGTTGAAAAGAACGAACTTGAAAGCTTAAAAGTAGATCAAGCTAAGCTGACCTATGCATTTCCTGACATTTCCTCATCCGTATCCTTTAGCTGAAGCAACAGGTTACAAAAAAATCAATAAGATCTCATTGTTCAAAGCCATCAGTGAGGAGCTGAGAACAAAAGTATTAGATATATACACTGTCTGGCCAAAAAAAAAAAGATCAAGTACTTCATTGGAACGTCTTCGGCTGTGATTACGACACATTCACTGTCGTTTCAATAAGCTTCTGTAATGTCACAAGATTTATTTTCATCCAGTGCTGCATTCATTTGTTCACCAAGATCTTGTATTGATGATGTAAAAGTCGGAACGCCTTCTCCAGAACATCACAAAGGTTCTTAACGGTTTAAAGTCCAGACTCTTGTCGGTTTCCGGTATAGTCTTTCAAAGAAAATAAAATCCAATCTGCTTGTCTCCTGGTAAAATTGTCCAAGGGAAAAGTTATACCAAAGGTGAAAAAGTTTTGAAATATTTATTTTGTTCACAAAAACACAGCATTTAAACATGTACACTTTTGAAATCCATCATCCGTGTAAACCTTTTATGCAATTAAAGAATCAAATTAAAATGTCCCTTTTTTAAAAATTCCCTGTGATTCACATATCCATAAGGTTTCTTTATTCCACTCTCACTGTGATTAGTGTAATCTTGCTGACATGCAGCTCCACTCATAAACTCACACATATAACTTTATCCTCACAAAGATTAATTCACAAACTGAAGTATGACACCAACTTATTGTAACTCATTATCTTGTAGAAACTGAGTCATCCAGTGTTATAGTGCACTTTCATGTTTTTTTGCAAAAGAAAAAACAGAAAAGCAAAAAGTCTGTCTGACAAAAAAGAAGTTCATTTTCAGTTTGGTTTTATTAGTGCAAAAACAAACACCTACGTCCAGAAACCTGGTCGATATTTCTTTGTAGATTTCCAAAGACCGATTTAAGGCAGAAATGCTTATAAAAAAAATAAGACACATTTCAAACCCAACTGAAAATTTAAAGAAATTAGATTTTGAATGCAACATAATGCAGTTGGATTTCAGCAGGTCAGAACTTTACAAAAACATGATTGAGGCTGGGCTGGACGATAGGCAGGGTACATCCTGGACATGTCGCCAGCCCATCACACACACAAACGCGCACACACACACACACACACACACACCAAAGGACAATTTGCAGAGATCAGTCAATCGAACAGTCTTTTGCATGTGGAAGGCATACCCAGGCTGGGATTCGAACATTCTTCCTGCAAGGCAGCAATGCTACAAACTTCACCATTGTGCAGCACACCACTAAAAACAATGGAAGCTAACAGGTACATAATCCATTCTAATGTTCAAGAACAGTCTTGATTAAAAAAAAGATAGTGAGAGAAATACTGAAGCATTTTTGTGAGCGCTGCCACGCTCAGCCTGAGCTCTGCTGGGACTTCTCCTTCATGTGTCTGCGGATGTGCCTCTTGAAGTTGGAGTTGTCGCTGAAGCTGCGGCCGCACACGTGGCAGCTGTACGGCTTCTCGCCCGTATGGACCCGCAGGTGTTTCTGGTAGCCGTCTGACCGCGTCAGTCTCTTCCCGCAAATATTGCACGTGAACGATTTGTCGACTTTGCAGTCAATTTTTCGGTGAATCCGCGTGTGTTTGGCCCACTGATTGCGCTGGTAAAACGCTTGGCCACAGATGGTGCAGATATAGGAGTCCACTACTTTAGGGAGAGTCATGTCAACACAGTGATGCTGAGTGTTTCCTAAAGCTACAGGTTGATCATCGTTGAGCTCAGAGCAGGTCTGTTGGACTGAGGTTCCGGGCTGCGGATCAATGTCTGGGTCGTCCAGGTCCTGGCAGAACTTTGAGCCCAGAGACCCGGTGGAGTCGTTGTCCTGTTGCGTTCTTGCTGAGTTGTTCTGGAACAACAGAAAACCCACATTGTTCTCGCCCGTTGGATCTGACCACACATCCTCCTCTGGTTCCTCCTCTTTGATGCGACTCGGAGGTTTCTCTTCGTTGAGCTCTACGCTGGAGCTCCAGTCCTGCTGCTCAGAGACGGCTGCAAAGCACATGTATTTTGATTTTTAAACCATAAAATGCTCAGCTTCATCATCTGACAAAAGTAACACAACAAAGAGAACTTTGTTTCAATCTTTTATTTCTGCTAATTTAGATAACTATGGAAAATGAGACAAATGACAATAAAAAACAGAAATGTTGCATCCATGCTTATAAAAGTAATGGGGGAATACTCCTGACTTGGTATGTGGACCAAACTCCAAGACTCACACCTTCTACAGGTAGGGGAAGTCACAAAAAGTCATTGGCAAAGAAGTCACCGGTGTCATTAAAGGAAGGTTGAGTGGAAGGAAAAATTGCTTCTGTAAAGCAAGGAAGGATTGTAAAGTAAAGCCCATTCCAGTGTAGTCTGCAGCTGAAGTCACAGATAATTCATTTTGTGCTTCATGTATTGCACTTTTGTCGCTTCCCACTTTTATTCTGTGGTTGTATTAGATCAAGGAGTCTCTTTTATTATATTTTAAGCAAATGTGCAGTTCCAACATGATTTTCAAAAGAACTGAGGATTATTCAGTTCAAAGACTGAATTCAGATTTCTTGTCTTAAACATAAATGTACAAAGAAGCCACAGAAAGATCAGAAGAAAATGAAGTGAACTAAAATATCAAATAGAGCAAAACAACTTGCTTATATGTGCTCAATTGAAAGTTGATAACTGTTGTTGCCAAATGAAACTGATTCTAATTCCGAACATTTTCGTTATACATAAAGCCAGAGATGGAGCTGCAGTTATTTCCAGATAGAAAGTCCGTCTCCATACCTGAGCTGTCGGCCTGCAGGGAGATCCGCGGCTTCCTGGAGAGCTCCAGCAGCCGGCGCTGGCGGACAATCTCCAGCTTGGAGCGGGAGATCTCCTCCTCATATTCCACTATGGTTCTCCCAAACACGTCGAAAATTTCCTCTGCGGCCGCGGTAAGCCGCTGGTTGATCATAAGCCGCAACAACTCGATTTTCGACATTTCAGCGATAACTTGAGAGGATTCTTAACCAGGAGAAATCTGATCAAATACCGGATAAAAAACTGTGGCGATCCCGTGACTTGTGTACCAGCTACGGCTCCAGGTTAACTTCTGTGAGGTGTCCGAAGAAATCCTATGAAAGCCCTCCAGCGCCCCCACTCGGCGAGGAAGGCTCAATACAAGTTTTAGATAAGATTCATGTATTAAAACTTAACATTGACGCAAATGTTTTATCATGACGTATATTTTCAACAATAAAAAACCCAAAAAACTTTCTAAATATACTGTTGACATTTAGTTTGTCTTCCTTTTTTCATTTAAAATTGCTAGGCTATTTTTAAACATTTTTCCATTTCGTTTTCTACATCTTATTAAAATGTCCACATATTTTACTACCTCTATATTACTATTAAGAAATATTCCATAGTGATTTACATGTGATAATTATCAATATTTTTTATGTTTCTGGTAAAATGTTCTGTCTTTGTCCCACATGTTGCTATGCTATGTTAAAATTGAGACTTCTTCACACCTAATTTTGCTAAATTTCCTGTTTTATTTTATTTGGCAAATATTTTTTCCCCATTTTAATTTCCTTGTAAAGAAATACAAGTTTTCTTTTGAAAATAAGACCTACATAAAATTTGAGAAAAAGTCAGTTTTAATTTTCTATTTTACCGTCTATAATTAGCAATCCAATCCAATCTGTCAATTAGTCTGGAAACTGTATCAGCAGTAGGTAGGTTTCTATCTACTACTTTTCAAGTGTAGATGGAAACAAAGCATTGCTTCGCTTTGCTCTATTTTCAGGTCATAATGTTCTACTTATATCAAAAAATTTTGCTTTTATTTGAATTCTCAAAATTCTGGCTTTTTTTCATTAGATCTTTTTTTTTTTTTTTACTTATAACAAAGAATAACTAATACAGCTGCATTAAGTGTTCTCAAAGATGTAGACTGTATTAAGATATAACACTGGCCACATTAATCCAAAACAATCTGAATAAAACGGACTCTGACAAGTAGCCTTTATTTAATGAAGCTTTGGTTTTTCTTCCTACAAACATGAATGTGTTGTAATCTTCCACACAACAACAGTCACAACTTTTATCCAGACAAATTGTGTTAACTTTAGCCAAGGGTATAAGAAATTAGAATCAGTATAAAAATAAGAAGTCATCATCTTAAAGAGACAACTTTTGCGAAAAGAACTGCAAATGTATTTTCCAACAAAATATTTCCAATGTCAGAGCTGCGTAATATTTCTGGTAAGTGGATTGTAAAGACGGAATAGATTAGAAAACTTTCAACAAAAATTGACAGTTCAGCCAATTTACCTTTCATTTTAAATGATCCCATATTTTTATAAAGCATATCTTTCACATAACACATATTCCAACCTTAAGTAAAAACTGAGGTAGAGAAGTAAAAAAAGATTACATTTGTATGATGGTTTCTTAAAAGCCTTTCACATCACTGTAGATACTCCACTATTTTGAGTGTTTAAACAACTGAGACCATGATGAATCAGATCCAAACATTTTACAGATTTTTACATCCAAATTAACAATAAAACAAAGATGTAATAAACTGCTAATAATCGGAAGACTGGGGATAAGGATGTGGGAGAGTCTCATGCCATCCCCACAAGATGCCACCCTGGGCGGTTGCCCATGTTCCCCGTATCAGAAACCGCCACTATGTGCCATCAATTTTGGGAACATCTGAAGAGGGACATGGACAGAAAAGTCCTCTCAATCTGATAGAGTTGGACAATTTTGGCAGAAAGTCTTTCCGAAAACAACATTAACATTAAGATATGGGCATGAAGTTAAGACTACTACCAAAGAAAACTAAATGCTAGAATTAAATGAAAATGTACAAAGTAGTAATCTAAAGGTGTGCAGCTGCATGCACCTATTGTGATCATTTACTTAGAACTGTTTTTTTTTTTCAGTAGAATTTTGCAGGATGTTTTAATGTGACATTAAATTCTATTATGTCCAAGTTTTTAACAATTTTTCAAAAAGTTTAGCGTTTTTATTGTTTAGGATAAAGCTAGAGAAAAGTGACTGAAGTTTCTTTTCTTCAATATTTTTGATTTTTAATCAACAGTTTTTCAAATGTGCTTTTCCTTGTAAATCTAACAAACCAAACAAAAAATATCTAATTACAAAGAGCAGGGCTCAGTTACTGCTTCCACAGGTGTTCAAAAAGTTATGGATTCAAATATTTATGCATATTAATCCTATGGTTTGAAGACAAAAAATCCTAAAATTAAAATAAAATGACTGACATATTTGAAACAGAGAGCATAAAAGTTTCTAGTCATCAATAAACCCTGATGAAATGTTACTTTAATAAAAGTGTCCTTTACTTTGCTCTGTTTCANCTTCTGCAGCTGCTCAAGTGTCCCAGCTGTCAGGTGGTAGTGATGGCAGCACAGATCAGGCCTTTCTTCTGACATGGGTGTTTATAGAAGCTGGACAGCTGACTGAAGCTGCGGGCGCACCTTGAGCACCTGTACGGCCTCTCTCCTGTGTGTGTCCGCAGGTGGACCGTCAGGTTGCCCTTCTCCGTGAAGCTGTGGCCGCAGTACATGCAGGCGAACGGCTTCTCACCCATGTGACTGCGCACGTGGCGCACCAGCGACGCCCGCCGGCCGAAGCTCTTGCCGCAGATGCTGCAGCTGTGTGGCCGTTCACCCGAGTGGATCTTCATGTGGATGCGGAGGTTCCCCCGCAGCGTGAAGCTCTGCCCACAGACGCTGCAGCAGAACGACGTTTCTCTGTGAGCTTTCAGGTGAAGCTTGAGTCTTTCCGTTTGTTTCATCTGTTTTCCACAAACTCCACAGTTTTCCTGATGCACTGCAGCGTGGGTGATCAGGTAGCCCATCTTCTGGAAGGTGATGCCACAAATCTGGCAGCCAAACTGTGGCGGATCAGTGGAGGCCTGAGGTTCTGAACTGGAACTCTGATCTTTGTTTTCTGCCATTTCCTCTGACTTCCACAAAGTGGCATCGTCTCTCCAGCCGTCCTCGCTGTTCTCTGTGTCTGAGTCCTCAAAGATAACTCGGTCATCACTCGCTGCTTCTGGATCCAGCTGGTGTGTTAAACTTGGGGGATGGAATGTTGTCGACTCTCCACAGTCCTCATCCACACCTTCTGACTTAATCGGAGCAGCTGAGGTGTCGATTACTTTCTCAATGAGATCGTCAGTATGAAACAGGGGGGCATCAAGGCTCTGGTGTTCAGGACATTTCTTCATCCAGGATGAGTCCTGCAGAGGCTCTAAAACATGAAACAACCACAGAAAGCTCACTTTTTACCAGATCAGACTTAAGATCAATGAAAAGGTTTATTTAGCAGTAATCTTGATGTCAGACACTTTACAAGACATTTAGCATTATATTTATAAAAAATATTTCAACTGTTAACATGCTAATTTGGCTCCATCAAGTTTCAGGAAACTGTTCATTTTTATATATTCAAATGTTTCACACAGGGTTTTCTTTCAAAATATTCTCTATTTGAAAAAAATACAAAAGTATTTGCTTCAACACTCTAATCAGTACAGTGCTTTGTAAAAAATATTCATACCGCTTGAACTTTTTCACATTTTGTCACCCAAATTTGATCTTTTCTTTTAATATGTTTGGTGTTCATGCATCTGCAACAGCTTGGGCCGCTGAATCAAATCTGTCTGTTCTTGAATTGTTGTGTGGGTGCCACATAAAATTATGTAAAATGATTACATGTTTACACCTTGGACAACCCTGGGTTAGACTCGAACATAATCACAGAAATATTGAAAACAACTTAGCATTTTTCTTCTACATCACAAATATGCCCTACTTTCTGCTGGTCTATCATATAAAAATAACTTTTACTAGATGTGTTTTTAAGTGTTTTGAACGGAAAGAATTCAAGTGTTTTATAAATTGGAAATGATAATGTCAGTATAATTGTTATATAAATACCGCTGTCAAAAAATAATATAAAGGAACAATGTTTTCAGAATGAAACCAACATATGCATTTAAGAGTAAAAGATTGTCATTTTTAGCATTTTTGATTTTAAAAAGCAGTAACTATTTTTTCAGTTCACACAAACCAACCTGTTGCCCGACTCCACTCGCGCTCCCCGGACCTCAGGCTGTCCAGCTCCCGCTGCTGGCAGTTTATCTGCTCCTGGTACCGAGCCACTGTCTTCCCGAACACGCTCAGAATGTCCTCCACTGCTGCCGTCAGCCGCTCGTTCAGGAACATCCTGAATGTTTCCACCTCTGACTGGGGAATGACCACAGGCTCCACGGCACTCTCTACCGCTCCGACTGCAGCGAAAGGCGGCGGAGAGAACAGCGACGGGAACATTTGTCGCTCAGCGGACATGGCTACTCCTCCCTAAGCGCCTGTATGTTCAAAAAGGTGAAATAAAAACATATATATTGGCATTAAAAGAGGTGGTAATAGATAAAAACAAAAAACGACAGAGATAGACGAGAGCTGGGTGTTTGAAAAGGTTACTAATAAGAGATTTTCTGGTAGATTTGAGGCTGTAAATTAAAAAGTAAACAAAGCAGAAGCCGGGTCCGTACAAGAAACGCGTCCGGAGAAATCTTTGGGTGAAAGTTAGCAATGGTTCCGCTGATCTAGTGAGGCCATTTCCCGACAGTGCCCCTTGTGTTGGGAGTGCAAACGTGCGTGTGTAGGGACCATGGACATAAGAAGTGGGTAGAAACTAGTCAAAACTGTTTCAGCTACATTTAATCAAGTAACTCTGGGAGAAAAAGTAAATTGTCTGGTAGTTTTATCACAGTGTATTTTTTATGTTTACTTGAGCTATACTAGAGCAAATTATTGCTGTCTTACTTGAGGAAAATTTCTGAATACCACTTCAGGTACCACTAAATGAAGAACAAGTTTGTTTTAACCAGAAGAACATAACGTAACCTATGTTCTGCTAAATGTAACAGCTTTGTCTCTATTACTGAAAAAAGCAGCAGAGAAGCTATATGCTGTTTTCTAATAATGCACAGACTTTTTTCAGTTGTGTTAAGCTGAAACAATGAATATGAATCATGATAAACAACTGTGCTCTGTTTAGGGAGAACCTCGATCAATATAGTATGAAAACAATTCATATCTATAAATGTATTTCAGCCAAGCAGAGACAAAATCAACTCTTTTATAAGAGCATGTTTAACCAGATTCAGTGCCAAAAAACCTACAATATTGACAGAACAAGCATATGTTTCATAGATAGGAGAAATCATATTTTACTGTACACACAAGTTTTTTCTTACTGTTGTTGCGTTCTGTTTGGCAGCACACCACAAGAGGACACCATTAGTCCAAAATTGTGTTGCTCATTAAACATGTTCTATTGCATATTTCTGTGCCTAGACAACCGAAATAGTCATCCTCTGTGCAGAACAAGCACTACGCAAAGATCTTCCTGTACACTGTAGGCGCTGGTGTAACCGAAATTGCAATAAAAAGGTTAATAGATTATTATCTTCTTTCTTCTTAAGGCTTCTGATATAATACTTAATAAATGGTTGTTTCCTAGAGTTGCAGAATGTGTGGGAAGATCCAGTTTCCTCACTTCTGGAACAAATGAATTGTTTGTGAGCAGGCCTCTGCAGAGTGAGGAAATACATCCATCCATCCATCCAT
>CAEGAG010252614.1:0-51827 GCA_903067065.1 Brachyrhaphis terrabensis
CATAAAATGTTTAGAAAATCTGCTGTGCATAATAATTTGGAACAGTGCATTTTGAGTTTTTTATTTTTGAAAAAAATCTTGTCATGGGGAGATTTGTTCAGTTCTGTAATAGTTCATGACTTGAAAATTATACTGACCATCATTTGCATTGTCCATTTAAGAAAATCAGAGAAAATATTACTTGCATAATAATTTGGAACATGTTGTATGTTAGTAATGTTAATATCTTACAGAAAATCTGTTTATATTTTTTTTAACTCTTTGGTGCAAAAACCTGATTGAAAATCTATTTATTCACTACATGTTCATGTCTGTTTGTGTAAGACTGAGATGGAACTGCACATGAAAACGGCCCTTTATTACCAACACAAAGCAACACAATCAAAACTATCAGACGACTTTATTACCCCGTGATAATAACTCAGAAATAGACCAAATAGTTTGGATGTACTTTTTCTTTCTTTCCTACTTATAGAACATTTTGGTTTATATCTTTAAAGGGATGGAAAGCCCATGTTTGATTTGCAAATAGGTGTGTGGTGCATTTCTATCCCAAAGAAAAAGATATAAACCTTCAGATATCTCACAAATGAGATATTAACATACATGGAAAAACCTTATATTATAGCAGAAAGTAAGACTTTCAATCTTGCGAGGAAACGCAAAAGAATTTTTTCCCCATGTCCTCTAGGGCGCTCCGTCGTCTGATATTATCTGGTGCTTGTGAGAGAGTTCTTTTTTTTGTTTGTTTGTTTGTTTTTTCTTCAGTATCCCTTTAGTCCTCTATATGAAATTGCTGACCGCTGAGGTTTCCTGTAGGTGTTCGACCTGAAGGGCTCTCTGAGGAATCGGAATGTGAAGACAGACTCTGGGAAGGAGAGCTGCGAGGTGGTTCTGCTGGACGAGAACCTCCTGAAGCTGATCCATGACAACCCGCTCTACATACGCTCCCACTGCAAGGCCATCCTCAGGGCGGCCATCCACAGCGATGCCTACTTCCTGTCCAGTCACCTCATCATCGATTACTCCCTGCTGGTGGGGCGGGACGACGCCACTGACCAGCTGGTGGTGGGGATCATAGGTGAGTGGGGGCAGGGGGCAGCGTGGAGGCCTCTGTGTTGTGGGTCAGAAGCTGAGTACTGATGGTGCTTCCTCTGTCGTCTGCTCCAGATTACATCAGGACGTTTACCTGGGACAAGAAACTGGAGATGGTCGTCAAATCCACTGGAATTCTGGGAGGTCAAGGTACTTCATCAGGCAGATCTTCTGTCCTGCTCATGGGGCACCGTTTGTAGTTACAGTCAAAAGTTAACAGCAATAATTTGGGTTATTTAGAAGTAATAGACTTTGTTTCTGTATTCCCTTAATTTAGCCTAACAGAAAAAAATGAGGGTTCATTCTTCAAAGTTGTGTTCATCTGGTGTCAGTTGCAAATATTAGAATTTTATTTATTTCATAAAGGAGACAATTCATCAAGTAAATAAGACAAATTTAGCCAGAGGCTAATTTTAATCTGTAGTTTCCTAGCAGGTTGACAGGAAGAATAAAAAAAAATTACAATTAGCATGCATAACATTCTTGACCTGTGATTTAACAGATTTCAGTGCGTTGTGTAACTTAAAGTAAATATTTATCAGAAGAATAAGTGGCATCTGTCAGAAAAAAACATGGAAAACATTAGTTAATTAAAAAAATATTCAAGATGGTAAGCATTGCTAAAATGATTTCCTGAAACAATAAAGCAATCTGAAACCCAAACAGAAAATGACAACGGACTGAAATAACTTTACCTAAACGGTATTTTACAGTCTCTCACACTAACTTCTCCTGTAGTTTAGTTTGACTGTAATTAGTTTACAAATGGAAAAGTCTTTTAGCAGTGGTAGAACCAAACCGGGACATACCTCATATACAATATGAATGTCTGAATAAATTTAGCTAGCTTATTTAATTAGTTAGCCAAATGTTTAGTTAATATTTAGCTTGCTAGCTAAATATTTGGTTCCAAGCTAAATATTTAGTTCATAAACTAAATGTATAATAAAATAAATGGAGGTTTAGTACAGCATCAGTACTTTAAAATTTTAAGGGGGAAAAAAATGTGTTTGAAACATGATGGGTCTAATCTCTTCCGTTTTTTCTGAGCAAAGTTCTTGGATGTTCTTGCTGACCTTCTGGGTTTGCTCTGCAGGGAAGATGCCCACCGTGGTTTCTCCAGAGCTGTACAGGGCTCGCTTCTGCGAGGCCATGGATAAATACTTTCTGATGGTGCCGGACCACTGGACCAGCCTGGGGATCAACTGCTGAGCCAGACCCGACCCA
Source organism: Brachyrhaphis terrabensis (assembly GCA_903067065.1). NCBI lineage: Eukaryota > Metazoa > Chordata > Actinopteri > Cyprinodontiformes > Poeciliidae > Brachyrhaphis > Brachyrhaphis terrabensis. Next base: position 2,323 of record CAEGAG010252614.1, read on the forward strand.
CCGTACACAGACCAATCCTGGCTCGCCATCATTCCACAGCAATTCATTCTGCCTTGCTGGACACACTGCAGTGACACTCTGGAGGTTCTGGTTTTCTGTTTGGTTCCATTTACTGAGTGGACCTTCAGAAACATTCAGCTGAACAAACCGCTTCCTGTAATTAATGTTTGTATTTGTACAGAGATTATGTGACTATTAAAGATTATTAACACTATGGACTGTTGTACTTCATTCATTCATGTAACATCCAACTCAGAGGTGGTCTGTATTCATTAAACACTCCCCTCATCTTCAGAGCTCTCATCTCCCAGAAACTTGTGAGCTTGAACGCATCCTGTGATGTATCAGCTGTTCTTGTTTGAGGCTGGTGGCAGCATCATGCTGCAGGTTTTTCTCTTCATCAGACAGGGAAGCTGATCAAACTCGACAGATGGATGAAGCTATCATGGCGTTATGTTTAAAGGTTGTAGTAGCCTTGGGGAGTGGTACACCGAGGAGCCCATACTACCTGTAGAACCTCATTAATCCAGTCACACAACACAACAATGGAGCAATGAGATGCAGGTCATCTCATTGCTCCAGGTCACTAAGGTCAGATCGTGAGGGAACGACTGGGGAACCTGAATCCTTTAAAAGCCTCGTTCCACAGCAGACAGTTGACTTCATCAAGCTGCAACTGAACTGATGCTCAGGGTCACATGAGATGTTTAAATGCTGACATTTTTCTAGCAGTGTACCCATTACTATTGGGTTTTTTTAATTCAATACTTTAATGGGGATGAAGAAACCACCATTGCATGACTCGACTTAAATATTACTTCGATACTCAAGTAATATTGCAGAGTGAAATTTTTAAGTTTCCCATCAGTCTGTGCTGACTCCTGGTGAATCGCCTTCAAATTTTTGAATGGATTTTGCTCAACAATCCTCTGAAGGCAGCAGTTATCCCTGTGGCTGGTGCTTCTTTTCCTACCCACAGAAGCCAGCTTCTTTAACCAAAACTAGTTTTTTTTCTTTATCTTTTATAATATTCTAACTTTCTAAGACACTAAATTGTGGGCTTTCATTCTTATTAATGTAATAAATGGTTTGAAATATGCCCTGTTTCTGCAACTCAAACCTGAAAGAACTGAAGTGAAAAACTCAACATGAAGCAGTTCTTTGACTTTTTCCTCCTTTATTTGAAATGCATCAGCAGGTTTCACACCAGCAGCAGCAGCAGCAGGCCGTTCTGCCCCATATCCTCAAACGAGACGCCCAACAGTTGAGAATTGTCTGTTGGTGTTGGCAGTCACCTGAACGCATCCACTGCATGTGCCAGATGTGTGTTTTCCTTTCAGTCCATCAGAAGCTCTTCTCGGAGGAAGTCCGCTGCCCGACATCAGAGCAGGTCTGACAGAAAACCTTCTGAACCCTGGAAATAAATAGCTCATAAACAAAGAAAATTGCACATAAAGGGTTTAAACTGGGGCAGTAAGTTGATGTTTTTGGCTTCTGTGCTCTTGTTTTGGTGGTGTTTGTGTCATGCAGGATCATTCTGAAGCAGGGTCAGCTGTATGCAGCAGGAAGTAAAGAACAGAAAACCTTCATCTGAACCGTCCATGGAACAACCCGGAACATTTTCTCCTGACTTTCAGCTCAGTGGGATTTCTGGCACCAGGTTGTTTTGTTTTACCAAACGAAGGGAACTAAGTGTGATTAAACCTACAGAACAGAGGGATGAGGATCAGTACGGGGTCACAGTGTCACTGAGGATCCCTGACCCGGATCAGACCTGGAGGTTCTGCTCCGGGTCTGATTCTAACATCCCCCTTAAAACAAGGCAGCTCGGTTCAAAGTATTCAGATGGAGATATTTCTCCACTATATCCAATAAATAAGATTCACCTTTTGTGTAAATAACTAAAGATGTCAGAAGTCCTTTTGGGTTTTGGTCTAAAAGAGTTTAATTCTGATGGGTTATGGTCTTTTAAACAGCTTGTCAAATTAAGAAGGTATTCTCCTTTAAAAAAAAAAAGTCTTAGTTTATTTTTTTTTCAGCAGTTTTAACCTTGTTTTCTGGGGGATTTTAAATTATTGTGCCACATTCTCCTCAGCTCATTGGACAATGAGGGCTCTTTCTCAATGGATAATATATAAAATAAATATATACAATACATATTTAATATATTTTCCAGGCCACAATGCCACCCTCTAGTAGCTCCAGACCCTGAAACCAGGCCTGTTTTCAGGGTCAGATAATCCCTTCAGACGTGTTTGTCGACTTCCTGTCCTGAAGACAGAGTAACGGAAACAGAGCTGTTTCCCTGGAAACGATTCAGGTTGTTCTTCCAGAAACAAGGAAGATGCCTTTGAGTCACGCTTGAGATTCATGTGACCCTGTAGTCTAACACAGACCTTCTCTCCCTAAAGGTCGCAGTCATTTAAAGGTGATGTTCAGCTGGTTCAGGCTTCCAAAGGGGCGTGTCCTCAGCTGGTATGTGATGATTCCACACTCCTGCCAGCAGAGGGAGTTGTTTGTTTCCAGGCACTTGTTCCCAGGGCATCTCTAGAGCTGCTACACACTAAAACTAACTAGTGATGGATCAGTGAAGCAGAAAACTGCCACCAGGTGGAGCTCAGCCAGAGTTAGACTGGGGTGGTAGAGGTCCTGGCACCAGTTCACATCTTTCTGGCAGATGTTGAATCTCTGACTGCCTGCTTGCTCTGCCACTCGCTGTAATCTGGCTCTAGCTGTTGGTTTGGGTTACTGCAGCCTGTCTGGGGCGAATCCAGCCTCCCAGCTTGGAACAGGCTCTGCCCCACATAGAGGGAAGGGAAGACATAAGAACTGGTGCAACACTACCAAATGACGCAGGGGGTAACATGGCTGACCTTACCGGCTGATTTTATAACTGATGTTAAGAAAAAGAAATGATTGTTCAGTACATTTCAACATTCAGACCAAACCCAGCCTGTGCCCAGGCCTGGCCCCTGGAGTCTTCTGGAAACCAGGATGTGGTTGACATCAACAGCACCTTGCAAAAGTTTTCACGCCCCTTGAACTGCTTCATATTATAAACATTACAAAAATGCACTTGAGACGGTCACATCAGACTTAACACAAGTGAATGCATAAATGAGAAGTAGGATAAGTCAGTCCTGCACATCATCCTGAAGACATAATGAAACATGGTGTAGGCAGCATCATGCTGTGGGGTTGTTTCTTTCCAGTCGAATCAGGGAAGCAAGTCAATTGGTTGGGATAGACAGACTGAAGGAAAATACAGGAAGGAGGAGAAGAACATTACTGAATTAATCTAAATGTAATTCTAAACGTACTGACCCGGTTTATTCGGAAACAAAACTGAAAACCATGTTTTCCTTCTATTTCACATTTATGCACTACTGAGTTTTGGTCTGCCACAATAAATCCTAATGAACGTGCTGTAGTGTGTTACATGGAGTATTGAGGCCATGCCAAGAAAATAAAAAAATAAAATTACCAGAATAAAGTCATAAAATTACAAGAAAAGATTTACGAGAATAATACTGAAATAAAGTCATAGTATTAAGAGAATAAACACATTATAACTTTATTCTTGTAATTTAATTGTTTTATTTTTATTAGTATGGCCCTATACTCCATTGTAGTTACATGACAAAACTGTGAAAAAGTTCAAAGGGTGTGAACAAACAAAAACCCTGTGATGGTGGGAAACCATCAGGTTTGGGAGGAAGGAACTGTCAGGTCTCAGTTTCACCAACCAGCAGATCAGCCGAAACGCGGTTTGATCAAATGAAAGTGGGAGCCTGGTAAAGCAGGTGCTCGTAGAAAACAGTCACATGTCCAGTCAAACTCATTCTCCTCTTCCACTTCTTAAAATTCAAAATAATTATTACAATATTTTTCCAGTATTAAATAATTTGATATAAAAAACACGCAAAACAAAAAAAAAAAAAACAGGGTGGAAGAAATGGCAATGTTCCCTCTAGGATTGCCCCTCCCCTACACACACACACTTCCCCCCCTCACCTCTCACAATATACACTAGTATACACATCATCATCATCATCAACCTTCCTCCTCCGTGGTTCCTTCCCCTGACTCCTTGGTTCATGCAGTACCTGGTACATCGCAGCTAAACGTCACTTCAAGTCTTTCATATAATGCAAAGCTGCACAGATGTGAAAAAAGCTGGAGGGATGATTTTCTGTCTTGCTAACTATATACATATACATATTTATATATTTAAATTGTTACTCATGTTGGATTAAACATGTAACAATGGGAATAATGAGGATTAATCTGACATTAGGAGAGGCTTTGCCACTTGCTTGGAATCCAAAGGAGACCGAGAAGAGACGGGTGTTTTTCTTCTTCGCAGGAACAGGACCTGATTGGTCAATGAGCTACAGTCAGAGTCACCGCCTCCTACCACTCACTGGTCAGTTTGGTGCTTTGGTCCCGTTTGGGAGGGGCGGGAGGCGGGCCCCGCCGCAGCGTTGCATAGCCTGAGATGTTGCCATGTTTGGCTGATTGGGAGCGCCCGTGGTGCCGCGACAGGGTGTGAGAGTGTCCCCGGACTCCCTGCTGATGCTGTTGCGGCAGGAGCTCTGCGGGGGGAGGCGGCAGGAGCGCCATGTCGTCCATTGTGCCCACGGGCTCCATCTTGGAGGAGGGGATCAGGTTTGAGGAGGTGAGCGAGCCGTGGCGCGACACTGACTTCCTCTTCAGCGTGCGGTTCAGGTCCTCCAGGAAGTGAGGCTTGAAGGCCAGGGAGGCGGGCCCTGCTGACTTTGGAGAGGTAGGGGGTATGGGGGAGGAGGTGGAGGAGTAAGACGAGAGGGAGGGGGGTGGGGTTTGGGACAGAGGTGGAGGCGAGAGAGGCAGTGAGATGGTGTTGTCGTACTGAGCCGTGTTGCTACTGCGCCGGTTCATCGCCGGAGGAGGCACCGCCCCCTTTTTCAGTGAGCCTTGCTTCCATGACGACGAGGAGAAAGAGGATGTTGCCGACTGCGGAGGAGGCTGCATCTGAGGCTGGGGGTTCACAACGGCGACCTTGGGAGGGTGATGGAACTCAGAGGGGTGAGGCGGGGGAGGGAAGAGCTCCGATTCGGTCGGCGGGGGAGGGAAAAAGTCAGCTGATGAGTCCAGGTGAGGTTGCCGGGAAGGAGGAGGTGGAGGAGGAGGCGAGGGGAAGTCAGGCTGATGCTGCTGGCCGCTCTGCAGGCCCTGGATGACCAGAGGCAGGTTGGCCAGGTTCAGCTTCCCTGGCTTGGGGAGCGGCGCCGGAAGGGAGGCGGAATCTTTGGAAGGAGATCCAGTTGCTGAGGAGGAGCTCGACGATGTTCCTGTCTGGGGGGCCTGACCAAATTTACTCAACAGACTCTCCACCTTCTTGGGCCATTCGTCCTGAGGGTCTTTCATGGAGGAGGCCCTCTGTGGGGTTGGGGGAGGCCCACGTTTGGCAGACCCCGTGGAGGAGGTCGAGGGAGACTTCTTGATTGGGGAGCCCGACTTGGAGGAGGAAGAGGGCGGAGGAGGAAAGTCTCCTAAGGAGCTGTCAGGGGGAGGCGGGGGGAACTCAGGTGACTGTGGCACTGCGGCGCCCCCGATTTGCCACTTTGGTTTGGCCTTGACTGCAGGAGGGGACTGGGGAGTGGAGCTGGAGGAGGGTAGGGGGGAAGTGTTTCCTGGGAACTGATTGACGATCTGTTTGACCAAAGAGGAGGTAGCCGCGGCGATGGAGACGGATGAGGAGGAGGCGGAGGGAGAGATGGCCAGGTTCTTGGAGGAGAGGCTGTGCTGCTTTGGCAGTGTGGGGGGGGGCTGATTCGGGGAGTGTCCCGTCGAGAAGCTCTGCTGCTTCCTGACAGGGCCGTGTCCAGAAAACGGCTGGGTGGGGGACACCGGGGAGAGGGCAAGGGGGAGGGAGGAAGGGCCAGATGGTTTTGGGGCGGTGAGAGGAGGGAATCCACCAGAGAAGGTTTTGGGAGGAGCGGGTGGGGGGGCATTGGGAGACAGAGGCCGGAGGACTTGTAGTGATGATGGGGGGGAGAGTTCTGTGGGAGGTGGAGGGGGTGGGGGGGAACCATCCTGCAGCGCTGCGGGGGTGAAGTCGTATACCATGTTGGGGAACTTCTGTGACAGGAACTGCTGCAGGCCTGCGTTGGAGAGCTGGGGGCAGGGGTTGGGGAGGGGCTCCGGAGGGGGAGGAAGGGGCAGGCAGTTGGCATCCAGGCCCTCTGGAGGAGGGGGTGGGAGGCCGTGTGGCTCCAGCGCCTCCTCCTCTGGCAGAGGCGGCGGCGGGAGACTGTTGGGGCTTGGCAGACCGAACTTTAGGGCAGCCATGGCTGAGCCAGGGGCCGGCGCCACAGGTGGGGGAGGAGGAGGGGGCGACGGCGGGGAGGTGCCATAGGAAGCTGGGAGGGTGTTGTAGTTCTGCAAGGGAAGGGGAGAGGTACCGGCGCCGGCCGCCTGCTGCGTTCTAGCCTGGTTTTGGCTCTGCAGGCGAGCCAGAGTGCTGTACTTCACGTAGGAGGAAGAAGGTGCCCCTTGGTGGCCCATACTGGCCATGGCGGGTGGTGGGGGGGGAGGGGGCGAAGGCGGGGACTGAGAGGAGGAGGAATCCTCGGACGGGACAAGCCCATCGGTGTAGCTGCTCCGGGATGGCGGAGTCTGAGGCTGGGGGGAGAGGCTGGGGATCTGGACCGGGATGGGCCTACTGATGGGGTCCATCTTCATCATCTGTGGGCAGAGGAAGAGAAGTGGTGAGGGAGGAGGAATACAATAAAACGTAAAATTTGCTAAAAATAAACGAGATGCAAGAAATCCTACATCAAACCAAACAGAGGAGAAGGAGATTCGGTTAAAGGTTATAAGCAGTTAATAATGCTCCAACTGTCTTCATTCAGCAGAAATCCAGATTAATGTATCTTTCAAGACACGTGTTAAAGTCAAGGGGCCGTAAAGAACAACAAGCTAAAACAGGAAGTGAGGATGGAGCAGAGGACATGCTGAACTCTGTTCAGCTGGGCCATCACTTTCCCGCTCCCATTCCAAACACATCCTGCCATCAAACAAACTTCTGGCGTGGAAAACGGCCAACTGCTGACGTTCTCTGAGAACACATCTGGATGCTGATGTTTCACTGAAGCATCTGGAAGTAGAGAAGCCGTGCAGCAACACACTCATTATCCATGTGGGAATGTAGTGAGGCCAGTGAGCTGAGCTGGCTTTAGTCCCATGATGCATCTGTTCAGCTGGGATCTGATGCTCTGCTTTTTAATATGGGAATTCTGACAGTAAAACATTCTTCCCTATACACCCTCTGTAGTATGGCACCTTTTATAATATTCTAAACATAGTATTTGTAAATAATGTCTCCTTATTTCTGCCTCTTCCTTTATTTATTTGCAGATTTTCCATCACTTCCAGTTTGCTGCTTTAGTCCGTCTTCACTTCAAACACAAATGCCAAACAGACAGGCTGTTAAAGACTTCACATGCTTGTTACATCACTTCCTGTCTAACCTCCACTGCCTCCTCCTCCCCCCACACAGAGAGGAACCATCATTCGTCCTTTCAACTTTAAGCACTGCTAGAAAAGCAGAACAGGAATCGTGGGAAGAGAATAAAAATGATGACCAAAGATGATTTTATGTGTGTGTGTGTGTGTGTTCATACCTCTCCTTGCGTTCCTCTCCTCCAGGCGTCAGAGAAGATGGAGCTGACCACACTCTGGGAGCGGGTGTGTCCAGATGACGTCAGCTCTGACACGCCGCTGTCTGATTGACTGGAGTGGTTGGACTGCGACTCTGCAGGGTTCACCAGGAGGTCAGACGTTGAGTCGACAGCAGCGTTATGAGGTCACAATGCTCAGCGTGGCTTACTGGGACTAAACCAGTAGCTTCAAACTGCATTCCTCAAGGGCCAGACTGCTGCCACTTTTACATTTGTCCCCTTACAAGCTTGAATCAAACGACTACTCTGCCTCAACAACATGTAGCTCCAGTGTTAGCTAACAAGCTAACACTGGAGCCAGGTGTGCTGAAGCACACAGACACCTGAAGTAGCAGGACAGCGACGCTGAGGACTGGAGTTTGAGACTGAAGGATCTGAAACAGACCTGGGAGGCTGGAAGAGCTGGAGCCGGACTTGATGGAAGAAGAAGAGAGGGAAGACCAATCGTAAGCAGCCTCTGTCCTCCTCATGGCCTCCTGGAAGTTGATGTACAGCTGCTTCCCGTACTGACAAACACACACACACAAACACATCCCTACAGCTTAGAGCCATCTCACTCTCCTGCCCATTGCTGCTTCAGCTCACTGAGGCTTGTGGATGCTTCTTCTACAGAGTCCTATTAAGCTTTTCAGCCCTGCTGAGATGTGGACTTTGACTAGGGTGTTGCAGCTGCTTGATTCTTTTTGTTTTCAGCCATTCCAGAATTGAATGGATGTGAAAGAAGGAAGTGGAAAGGTCTGACCAAGTGAACTGGGCCCAGGAAAAACAGTTACCTCATATAATTTAGCTATAAGGTCAACTTGTTGCTAGGTAACAGGGGGATGGCTTCCCGGGTGACTGTCGTTTCCAGTCTGTAAGCTATCTTAGAGACACAGCACATAGATGTTACATCGGTAATCTGATCAGTACCTTTGCAATGCGAATACTGTTGATCCATTGTTGGAGAGTTCTGATGTCATCACAGCACAGGTACTTTATATATTGAGACTTCTTCTGGATCTGGGGGTGCTAAACACACACACATACACACACACAAAATTTCAAACGTCCATCTATGTGTAATTAAATGTGGTTCACTTAGTTGTAAAGTTGCTAATATAAATTTAAATAACAATACAATTCATTGAATAGGTCTGTATTACTGCTTTAACTTTGGAGTGTAAAGACAGTTTTTGACCAGTAGGTGGCAGCTGTAGACCATGACTTGAACGTTTTACCTTAAGCACCATGCAGAAGTCAGTGGGAGCCTTGTATTTGCTCTTGTAGTCATGACCCAAGTAAACATTGACGTGATCCAGCTGGAGGAAACACACCAGGTCCCTGGACGTCTGAAAACAGAGAGCTTCAGGTTTACTACACACACACAGATGGTCCCTCCAGCCAGCCTCCATCCGTCACACACCTTGGCCTTGCCCTTTGGGACGTAGTAGATCCCAGACGCTCTGAGCAGGAAGTAGCGTTTCTTCCATGACTTTTTGCCATCCTCTTTCAGCCACAGCACTCCCTCCATCTCAGGGACAGACACCGAACTGCCTCCGAAACACTCCTGGGATGCAAATCGAAACTTTTCCTGTCAGTCTAATGTTTCTGCCTACAGATTTGCAGGTGAGAAAACATGGGAGTGCATCCGAAGAAAGCCGAACTAACCCACCTCTAGCAGAGCTTCTTTGTTCCTCTCTGCCATCTCGCACGTCTCCTTCCGCCCCAGTAAGTAGTTCTGCAGCAGAAGGGAAGAATGTGAGAAAAGAGGAGCAGGTTTCCAGATGTGGGCAGATGTGTGTGTTTCGTTTACCTGTGGGTTTTTGAACAAGGCGTATTTCTCGATGCGCTCGGTGAACATGAGGCGGTTCTGGCTGTCTCTGGTCCAGTTCAGCAGGTTCTCCACCAGGTTCTCATGATCCTCGAAGATCCGTTCTGCATTCAGGGAGACGCATCAAGACATGAAAATCAGAAAAACAGATTACTAAAATTATTATTTTTTATTTGCACAAGATTACCATCAACACAGAGACAGACAGGACAAACAACCATGCACATACACACTCACACCTAGGGAGAATTTAGAAAGACCAATTAACCTGACAGTCATGTTTTTGGACTGTGGGAAGAAGCCGGAGTACCCAGAGAGAACCCATGCATGCACAGGGAGAACATGCAAACTCTGTGCAGAAAGTCCCCGGGCCGGGAATCGAACCCAGGACCTTCTTGCTGCAAGGCAACAGTGCTACCTACTGCGCCACTGTGCAAGTTAATTATTTTTTATGTTTGTCTTTTTAAAACTTCATAGTTGATGTTTAGGTATTGCTAATAATGTCTTCCAATAACGCATAATTACCTAGTCATATTTTCAAATTTCCAGTGAAGAGATGCAACCATAAATCGGCAGGTGACTGAAATCAGCTGATTTCCTGATTCATCTTTCTTGACCTTCACACATGTTTACAGAGGGAACTAACACACCAAAAACAAAAACTACAAAACTGGGTCAAATGAAATCTTTAAGTCATGATTGTTCAACAGGAACAAAGTATGTAGCTTGCTCTATGTTGATCTGAATAACTCACATCACCAATGCTAACCTAGCTAGCCACAGTTTTTAGACAGCACATTGCTAACAAGTCAAACCAGGCCAAAGCCATGAAGTCTACAGCAGCAGACATGAGAGCCCAGTTCAAAACACCTTTAAAGAGACAGAACCACATCGCAACAATCCCTCATCAGATTTATAAAAGAAGGTAACGGCTTCATGGCTTCACCAAAGCTTCTGCTGCTGACTGAATTAATGATGCTAATGCTAATCCACAACCTGAATCCATTAGTCAGCAAAGGTTTGTTTAGTTATTTTCACACAGATGGTTTTTATTTGTTCAGGGCCGTATCCTGTTACTTCATTCACAGCAGAATAAGGTGAAAATGAAAAACAGAAACATTTGTCTTTCCTTTTTTGAGAAATGTACCAAACTGAAACTACATAGGTTGCTAGGAACAAACTAACACTTTAAAGTGTTTCATTCCAAAGTGTTAAATTAGGAACAAAGTGCTTGAAAGGCAACAATGTTAAAAAGAAATAACTTTTGTAAAATAATCATATTTTCTGTGAGTCCCACATCCAACACATCATGATTTGATTCAGGTTTTAAGCCCTAAACAAAAATAAAACAAAGGTTTTAAATAGACATTTTATGATAACATATTAGGATTTTGGAACCAACACTTATTTATGATATAGATCAAAAACAAATCAATGAGAGCCAGAATCCTTAAGGACCAAGGCTGGCCAGACAGAGTCATGAATCTGAAGGCAGATAACATGAGAAGCATGAAACGGTGCTGGTTGTTTTACCACCAAGCCTGTTCAGGTTCTGGTTGTTTTGTTCCAGACAAGTCCTGAACAAAAACAAGGACACTTCACACTGACCATGAGTCACTTTGTATCCACCTGGGGAATGTTTCAAACCAAACAGAGGACTTAAAGTCATTTTTTACAGTGCACTAATAATCTGCCAAAAGAAAAGACTCCAAAAAATAATATCTAACATCATAACAACACATTACAGAGTGTCGTTAGTGGCTGGATCACATTGCAAAGGTTAACTCTACAGCAGGGGAACAACCATAAACTAATGGAAATAGAGCACGATACAAAGTTTGAAAATACAATACACAATTAAACAGATTATAATGGTAATTGTAATTATGAGATTTTATGTCCAAAATGTATGAATTAAACCTGAGTGCAGATTTAAGCTCTGCTAATGCAGAACTGAGGCTTGTAGCTCAGCTTTTAGCCTTCATGCTCCTCCACCTCCTGAAAGCTGGCGTTCAGCAGGAGGACCAGGATGTAGGTTAGATCACACACATGGCTGCATCCGACCTACACTAACACATTCAGTGCTAAACTAGTGCTTGTCATACAGTGTGTGCCACAGACACACATCTCAGCCCTTCATACTCTGTGTCTGAACAGTGTGAGTCACTGCTGGAGCTTTTACCTCAGCTGCATTTACATCATGATGGAGACTGAAAGTGTCACTGGCTCAATGAAATCACTTACACAATTTAAAAAGATGAACTACTGTGCCTTCATTCTGGGTACACAAAAGCTTATAAATATTTGTAAATACTATAAATTCGATGATAATACAGTGTCCCAGTTTTCGTTTGTGGCAACTGGATCAAACTCACCTGTGTGAACATTCAGTCAGCAACTATATCTTTATATCTATATCTGTGCTTCACATGGTGAAGCTGTGTGGAGGTGTGCACTCACCCATCTGCAGCTCTGTGATGCTTTCCACCAGGGACCAGTCTGGACTGAAACCACAGTGAGATTTATCCAGCAGACTGTCCAGAACCTGAAGCACAGGAGACACAGTCAGGTCCAGCCGTACTGCCACACAGATTAGGCTTGGGACTGGTATTAATAAAGACACTGAATGACTGTGAGAAAATAAAAAACTAAAAACATAAAATACAAAAAAAGAAATAAATAGTCCCATCAGTAGACCTGGGATTCAAATATTTAAGGTCAATTTAGTTTTTAGATACATGAGTGTAAGTCTTTTGCAGAAAAGCTTTTCATAGATGAGGATTAATTATGTCAATATGATGTCTGGAAGGATGAACCCACAAAAGAAAAACATTTCCCCTCCACTAAAAACAGCTATTCTTGATCTTAAACTTTATAAATAATAATAATAAAAAAAAAACAACACCGGTATCTGTGGTGGTTCTATTGGTGCAGGAGCAGAAGGTGTACCTGTCGAACTGTCTGTCTCTCGTCCACCATCATGGTCTTTGAGCTCTCATCTGACAGATGAACACGGATCACCAGCTGTGAAGAAGACAGGGAGCAGAGGAGGTCAGCCGTCATGTTCCCGCACATCAGAGGAGCAACGCGTCGCCCAATCAGCTCTCAGAGCTCTGACTGGGATCCAGGGCTTCATATCACAAAACAAGAAGAGGGAGCAGCTTTCAACATGATTCCAACAAATCTTTGCTTTACTTTGATTGTTTGAGCCAAAATGTGACCCAGAAGAAGAAGCAAGTTGAGCTGAAGGCGGTCCATTTCACCAGGTCCGGTCCTCTTATTCTGCAGCATTGCCCTTTACTGAATCACATGCATGAGTGCAAGACTGCAGACTCTGCTGCAGCAGGAATCCAACTGCAGGATGATTCAGTCAACCTCTAGTTAGCTAACACAGCTAAACAGAGGCAGTACTTCCAGTGTTGATGCTGATGGAGAGCCATTCCTGATTCGAAGGTTAGAGTTGATCCCAGTTGAACCACAAGTCCAGATCTGGAAAGCTTCCTCAACTGTCCAAAATTTAAAGGGGAAGTATTATGAATTTTCTAGGCACATGGTGCCATTTTATAGCACAGTCAAATAATTATCCAGTTGTTATAAAATACTGTAAATATCAACTATAGCTTAAACCAGAAGGACCAGAGGACATCCTGTCCATCGGCTGTCCGTCCTGGAGTCTGTCCCTGATGTTCCTCCTGGACAGCTGTGGCGTCTTTCCCGTCCTTCTTGTCCAAAAGTTTGAACCTCACCATGAGTTTAATTAAATGGCTACAATTCACAACATGTCATCTCAAGGCTCTGTCATTCCACAGGCTTAATGCCAGCCTGTCTTTTCGATTCTAAAAGCTGTTGTGATTTTGTGTTTCCTCAGATAAAAGTCAGTCAGGAAGTTCTTGTAAAAAACATTAACTACAATTATTAAAGTCTGCTGGAACCTGGAGGATTCTGGGACATCGGGAAATTCAACATCAGCAGGGACAAGCCAAACACTTTCTGGACAAGGTCAGACAGGACCGGAAAAGACTGAGCTTTTTGACCACAATGACAATGTTTGGACGAGACACAGTGAGGCTTCAAACATAAGACTGGAAGTGAAACACACATTCTGGCTTCATCCTGATCCAGTAGCTGAAAACAGAAACATTGCATCAAATCTCGTCTCAGATCTCACTGTCCAACATGATCACTTTCATCTCTGAGGGCTCTGAGCAGAATCAATGCAACAGATGATTTATTCCTAAAACACTAGCACCCCCCCACACACACACACACACACTGAGGAGGCTGGAGTCCCTCTGTGTGTATATAGTAAATCCAGATTGTTAATCCAGTCTCTTTGGGATTTTACTTGCAGTGTTCATTATGTTGAGTGGCGTGTGTGTGGGGGTGTGTGTGTGTGTGTTGACTCCAGCTGTTATGACTGGAGCTTTTAAAAGTGCACTAACACTAACCCGACCCAGAAACCCACTCCTCCCAACACATGCACACACCAACAAAATATAAATATACACAGTGTGTGCGTGTGGGTGTGTGTGTGTGGAGCTGACTCACCTTCTTCACCTGTGCCTCCTTGATCTTCTCCAAAGCCAACCGGATATTCTCCGCCTTTAGCTTGGCAGCCTGCTCCTCCTACACACACACACAGATCACAGTTGAGAAAATGCAAACAAACTGCTGGAAGACCTGCTCTCATACCTGGTTCCTCCAACAGGAGCTCATTGTAATAAAATCTTGTTTCTACGTCACATCAAATGAAAACCGGGAGAGGTCGTTGATCGAGTTGCTCTTTGACTTTGACAGCCGGCTGAGTGGCTACGCTTCGTCCTACAGGGATGTCAGCATGCGCCAGCCTCCCCAACCCGGTGGAGGGAAATCCTGTAAAGGTTAGTCCCAGAACACACGCGCACTGGCCAGAAAGACCCAACTGTAAGGAAGCATCCCAAACGCCTCATTACCCGTTCCTCTCCTTCTGCCCCTGTTCACAATCACCATCTTCACCGTCTTCTCTGTGTTTGCACAGGATTGAGATTGGATTAAAACAGCGGCTTCACCGTGATCCTGCTGAACGAGGATTATCCGAAGTGACAGCGTGTGGACCTTCACCGGACAGCAGCACCTCCAGATCCTGCTCTGCTTCTATGGCAACCAGCTGATCTGTGATGGAAAACCACCGGAGTTTGCAGACTCCCGTCCTGTCACACCCTCTCTGGCCAAGAGAGACGGAGGAGGAGATGGGAGGGAAGGAAGGTTGGCCGGGGTGGGGGAGGGGCAATGAGCTGTTTATCTGGAGCTGCCGTGCCCCTTCCTCTTCCTCCCTGTCTTCAACTCTTCCAGCTGTCCTTCTCTTTGTTTTCTCACTCTCTCTGTCCAAATCAGCTCAGAGGACAAGCATGTGGCCAGCTGCCTGATGTCACATAAAACACTCACCAACACACATCCTTGTACTTCTATAAAATATCTGGGTTATGCCTAACCCAAAAGTTTTCCCTAATCCTAACTCTCCCTAGTGTATTCCTAACCCTAACCTTAACCAAAACTTCATTCACATCACACCTCTAAATCTGACCAGTAGAACTGCAAAAAGTGAGGAGCAGGAAAACATCCTCAGTCAACAAATAAATACTGTGAAACTGGTGCTCTATATGTAGCATATACAAGTACACACACACACAGTATCACACACCGTATCTTTACAGGGACTTTGACTTCCATTCATTTCTAGAGCCTAACATTTAGCCTTGGCCTAAAGCTAACCATTACCAGTACATGCCTAACACTAAACCTAATCTCCATGCACACTTTAGTCCTTAACCTCAGCCCCAAAACAGAACTTCTTATGGGGTCCGGGCTTTTGGTCCCCACAACTTGGTATGTATCAGGAAAAAGGTCCTCACACAAGAACACACACACACATACGCACCCACACACCCCGACATACACACACACACACTTAAGAGGATCCATACTGTGAGCGAGCGAAAGGGAAGAATGAGCTCATGATGAGGAAGATGAGATTATCGATCAATCTCCTTATCAACATCTTACTAAAAGAACACAAGCACGCACACAATCGCACACACCCCTACTTTGTTTACTGTCCAACAGAAGACAAACTGAACAGTATGGATCCTTTTAATCAGGTGGCAACAGGTGCACATCAAGCTTCCATAGAAACAAAAATATTCCTATTCCTAAAGCTGTGTGGTGAAGCAGAGGTCAGCGGAAAAGAAGAAACTGCTGCTAGAGTCAGTTAATTGTTTCCAATATAGAATTCAGAAAAACCCCCAAACGGTTTGTATCCCAACTATAGAAAAACTAACTCTAAACTGTTGCTCAATATTATTCCATGTCGCATGTTTTCCTAAGATCGTGCAGCTCTACTTTCAGTGCTGCTGCTGTATGTAACAACTTTAGAGTCAACATGTTGCTGTGATGGTGAGCTACACTTGTAATCACATCTCTCCTCAACAATGTCACATCAAAACTGTTTAGCAGGATCTGGAAAACGCAGTTCATTGACTTCTGCACATTTATTTCAAAATGTCTTAGTTTGTAAATATGTGTATATAAGTACATATATATTTAAATATTTGTTCTGTTTGAAATAAAATTCGGCTGCTGATGTGGTTTTGCTCTTCTGTTTACACAGACAGCCATGGCTTCCATCTTCTCCAGCTGCATCTCACAAATTGAGCTGACCTACATTATGAAGCTAAAATTAGATTCTGTCCAATAAACATTCAGCTGCCTTTGAAGTCGGGAGGAATTTGCCCCTCTTCAGCTGCTGTAGGCTGAAACGGAGTCGGCTGATGTGAATCACCAAATGCTGCAGAAACGTAAGTAGGCCAGCAGTGTGTGTGTGAGGGGACTGTAGTTGCTGCAGAGGCAGTGTGACACTGACACAGAAAGAGTATGTTAAATGTGGAGCGATACACGCACACACACACACACGTACACCCCAGCACCCTGAAGTCTCTCTAATGAGAGCGGATAATTACACTGTCAGCCTAATCACGGCTGCAGGAATTAGACCGGCCCCGAAGCTCATAATCTGCCTGCAATCTCGAGGTCCACTGCAGCCCTGCCCTGCCCTCCCCTCCCCCTTCTAATCTGGCACCATAAATTGAAACAAAATTATGTCTTTTTTTCCTCTACTTTGACTCATGACATAAACTGCTCTCAGCTTGTGATGCAGAGGAGTCAGAATTACTGGAAGCAGGAAGCGTAGCGAGACGGCGATCTGTGGCTTGATCCAAAGCAGTAAAAGCTGGATTTAAACCAAATGGATCTTAGAAGGACGACATCAGAGTAAAAGCATTTGTTTGGGTTTGATGAACTGGGCTAAGACTGAGATCCAGAGCCAGCTATGGACTAGGCTCCAACAGGTGCAACACAGTGCAGGTGTGGTTTAGTCATACAATAGGAGCAACAAGCTCTGTTGCTTAGGAACATCCTTTTTGCTTCACTGCAAAAACACAAAATCTTACCAAGTATTTTCTCTAGTTTTTGGAGCAGATATCTTAGTTAAGGTGAAATAAGACAAACCTAACCTATAAGTAACTTTTCATATGGTTATGGGAGCATGCATTACATTAATAATTAATTAATATTGATGAAAAGGACTAGTTCCACTGGCAGATTATTTCACTTATAACATGGGAAAAATGTCTTGTTATAAGTGAAATAATCTGCCAGTGGAACTAGTCCTTTTCATCAATATTAAGAAATTATTGGCTTAAAACAAGTTCCGATGTCTTATTTTAACTAGAAACTAGACAAAATACTTGGTAAGATTTTGTGATCAGGTTAAGTGAGGCACATTTTTTTTTTATCAAAAAGGAAAAACCTTTGAACTTGAGGGGATACTACCTGCCAGATGCTGTCTGTGTGTGTATATCTGAATCTGTATGTAATGCTTTTGGGAATCACCGCCGTTTTCTCCAAAGAGGATTATCCTCACACATTTCTGTGACGTCCAATCATTCTGCCTCCTCTGTTGATCATCCAATCACATCGCAAACAATTTTGATCCAATCAGAACAAAGCCCGCCGACTTACTTCCATGCTGAAAGAAACCTTTGCCCCCTGGCTGTTAAGAAGTCAACAGCTTCACCTTTAGAGCAGCTGAGTGATCACGGTCTCTTTTGGAGCTCCGCATGGGATTCATTTAGATTAATCTGAACTTAACCTGGCATCACAAGTGCTCTGAATGCATTAGAAAAATTAAAGTAGAAAGTTGCTTGTTGCTGATAGGAGAGTGCAACATCTGCTAGCAAACAGAGAATAACAACAAGCGTCACAATAGCAGCAGCTAGTCCCATTATCTCCACTGATCTGCATTATCTTCAACTTTACCTGCTAAGCTTCATTACTGCCACTGGCTCAGCTCCAGGAACTGATGAGGTTACTGCAGCGTATGACCAGAGCACAGAAGCAACAATAAACCGAGCACTGAGGTCAAACATGTCATCCCTAATTACTGATGAAGTCACTGGATTAATGCAGCTGCTACATGCACAAACACGCATCTATCCGAATGAGGACTTTACACTTCGTAAGATCTTAGCCTTAGCCAAAACTTATTGAACTCCATATTTCTAAACCTCAGCAGCAGAGCAGAGTAGAACTGAACAAAGTGAGGACCAGAAAGAAGATCAACACAAATGACCTTCGTTTGTGGTTCTCTATCTGTGCTATATACAAGTATACACACAGACACACACGCACACACCCCATACAGTGTGTGTGTAAATCCATTCTAAGACTTAGAATTTGATCGCATTATTTTGATAATAAACCCCAAAAAACTGTTACTTCATTTTTAGGTGTATGTATGGCATTGCCTGCATTGCACAGCAGTAATATTACCAAACATAAATATTGTTTTTGAAATGGGCATCTTCATAACGCTTTTTTACTTTAAGAAGTGATGTATACCACTAAACTTCACACAGTAACCGTATTTAATCAAACTTTCAAATTTACTGATATTTATTGATGTTTTTGTGGACAAAAGAAAATTGCAACACCAACATTTCTGTTCATACTATCAGCTTTCTTTTTTTATTTATCATCAATAACTGAAGCTTATAACAATGATGAAACAAAATTCTTATCACAATTTTGATCATTTTTATGATAAATGATAAACGGCACGATAAATGCACAATCCTAACTTCCATTCATTTCTACAGCCAAGCTCTGACTCTACACCTAAACTGAATTCACAACTTAACTCTGAACCTGACCCTTAACCACTAACCCTTGACCCCTAATCCCTAACTCTTGACCCCCAAGCCAAATGCAGCACTTCTACTTGTGGAGCAGTGGATCTCCGCAACACATAGTGTGTGTTAGGAAAGTCTTCCCTACAATGTATCAAATACAAGATCACACACAGATTTAAAGGGCTTTCAGTGTTTAAACTTACCTGCTGTTGGTTCATATTTCAGTTTACAACAATCGTCGTTACAAATTAATGACAAACCTTACGGAGAAGTGTGATCACAAAGGGAGTGTCCATGACTGAACCCTTCTGTCTGCTTCTATTGAACTTCTTAGTTTTTAAATTTTGAATACACTAAAAAAAAGATATAACAGTTTGTTTTCAATGTCCAATATTAATAACACAAAACTTCTCCTGTTTTCAGTCAGGTAGGATTATTAAAATGATTTATATAATCTAAATACCAGAATCACTATAGAATATTTCAGAGAATGTTTTTACCACTTTCTTCAAAGTCTAAACTTTACAAACATGAGAATCAGTACGCCTCGCTACTATGTTAAAGGCCGTCTGATGATGCCATGGCTTTGTAATCTTCCAATAGGTTAATTCACAAACTGTGACTGAATTGCTATCAGAGTTCAAGACAAAAATGAATTATGTGTCCCTGAGATGAATGTGTTTGCCCCAAGTCAACCCCAAACAAAAGTACAAAAACAACTAAAAGTTCTGTACTGACACGGGCTGAAAGGCCACTCAGAGAGGAAGAAGCCATCACTTAAAAGGCCACAAAAAGACAGATAACAATTTAGGAATGTCATGTGATCTGATGAAATAATGAAGAAAAAGCCTGAGAACACCATCCCCCCTATAAAGCATGAGAGTGGCAGCATCATGTTGGGGAGACACTGGTGGTCTTCACAAAGCAGATGTTACCACGGGGAAAAGACATCAGGTTTAGATACATCTGAAGCCATTAAACAGGAAGTTGAAGTTTGACCACCAACTTCAAAGTGAACGTTCTAGAGTGGCCATCACAAAGTCCTGATCTGAGTCCCACAGAAAAGGTGTGATCAGAGGTGAAAAGGGCTGAATTGGACCAGTCTGACCCGGTTTCACCCAGTCTGTCAGGAGAAGCGGGTCACAACTCAGAAAAGTGTTATGAGATCCTCATGGAAGAAAATCCAGAATGGTCCACCTACGTCATGCTGTTCAAAGGCAATTATAGAATGGAAAAAAGTAACGAGAAAATTCATTTTTCTGGGATGTAGCAAATCAAAATTATTTAGGTAATCATTACTAGTGGTGGGTGATAAAGACTTAAAGTTTTATCACTATATTTTGTAGTATTGTGACAGCAATAAAAGTGGCGATAAGAACTATTTATTATATTTTAACAAAACTTGGCTGACACACTAATTATTGCGCCACTAACACAAATAGTGCTGTTGGAAAACATTCCCATGTGTAACATGATTGATTTCTATGATTAAACTGCAGACAGTAACTGCATTTAATCAGATTTTGTCATTAAACAAAGATAAATCTGAATTCTTATCATAATGAGAAACGTACAATGTGATAAATGTTCAACTTTAATCGTTACAGACCTCAAACTGGAGAAGTTTGGTCAAACCTAATGTCACACAATGACAACAAAACGTTTGCTGCACAGCAGGCATCTGCTGTTAACTGTGGATAAAACCAACATGCTGATTATGATTGCTTGCTAGCTGTTGATTAATCTGTACAACCCCTGTGTGATCACATCTCTCACACACTCTGCAGCTCTGTGAGCCGTCAGAGCATTAAANTAAACATGCACTTCCCGTTAACTCAGGCCATCCCGCTCCCATCAAACCCTCATGCTTCATAGAGACGAGCTAAATGGCCTATTTCAATCAAAGGAATCCATCAGCACAGCACACACACCCTGTGCTTAAAGGAGAACTACACACATTTGCATTATGTGGGTTTAACTGAAGTATTGCACAGACACACACAATGTAGAGGTCTATGACAGATGGAAAGGTCCGAGGACAGACACACAGCACACTGGACCAGGCTGGGGGGAGAAGGAGTGTTGACATGCTCTTAACGCATCATGGAATCAAATAGGAGGAAAAGTTGGGAGGCTGGCATGCAAGAGGAGAGGAGCGTGGTTGAGAAGTGAATGAAGAGAGTCACCTTGGTCAGCAGGTGGGGGGGCTTTCCTGCAATGTTTCTCAGAATCAGAGAGGTTTCCCTGTCCAGATAGGAGTGCTTTAAAGAGACACAGAGAGTTCCTGTGAATGAACAGGGCCACCTGATTGGCTGGGTGAGGCGCTTTGGAGCAGAAAGCTGTGTGGTGAAGCAGAGGTCAGCGGAACCGATGGAGTGCTTAGAGAACTGAAACCAGTGAGGAAGAGAATACAGGACTGGATCGCCTGCAGGATGGAACAGAAACGTTAGGTCGGACAGAATCAGAGAACCCTGGGCAGAACCCGCTCGGCGTTTCACACTTCCTGTCTCTGAGGGACGCTTCTATGGAATGCACTGTTTATTAGTCAGGAAAATTATGAGCTAATGGAACACCAACTACCTGACACCCTTAACGGTGAGCCTGAGGCAGTGGGGCCAGTTACCCAGGACAGCATTAGTAATGGAGGGCGCAAAAGAACCAGATTGACATATAACTTATCTGTCAGTTGGACCTTAAATTAGTTTCCCATTGCTTTAAAGCTGTAGTATGCAACGGTATTAATATTTTTTAACGTATTTTTTAAAAATTATTATTATGCAATGACAGTATAAGACAGGTAGTCTATGAAAAAATTGAGCTCCTCTGCCTTCTCCCAGTGCTCCCTGTACCATCCGCAGAAATACACCATTCAGTCAGAAACAGCCAATCAGAGCCAAGAAGAGGGTCTTAGTGCTGTCAACAGTCTCACCTTCTGCCCTTTGCTCTCTGCTACACCACAGAATCTGCCACCAATGCTAAGGCTAGTTGGCCAATGATGATGGAGGATGAACTGTTTTCCTGTAACAGTAAGTTGTTTCTCTGCCACTAACACATCGACCAGCATATATGAGATTGACTGACAGCACTAAGACCCTCCTCCTGGGCTCTAAGCCCCTCTAGCTGGGGCTTACAGCTAGAAAAAAATCTGTCTGTCAGGATCTAGAGAAGCTAGACTTTTTCACAGACTAGCTGTCTCATACCATACTGTCACAGCATAGTGGGAGTTTTAACAAAAATGTTAAAGATATATTGTTTTATAAAAATTACATACTGCAGCTTTAAATAGCAGTTTTGGAGGTTTTAACATGGTAAACATGGCAATTCAGATGGTCATACCTTGGGTTTTTTTCTTTCCATGTTTTTGATATCAGTAGAAAGCTTCAAATCCAACTTTCAGAATCTGTAAATAACCTGAAATGCCCTGAGGGAGACTTCTTCCTGGTTTTCTCCTGACAGGACACACAACGTATAGTTATTTATTTATGCTATGATGGTGAGAATAGCAAAAGAGAACCAGCTTTTTTAAAATGCTTTAAGTAAATGACTACATTTGTCTTTAAACTATCTGAGATTTATGTTTAGTTTTCAGACACTCTTTCTTATAATTTTTTTAAGCTTCTGCTTTGGCTTAAATCACTAGAAACCATTTAACAGAAGGTATTAGATTTCTTTTGATACACACAGATTAAAAATCATATTTAGGTCAAACACAGATCTTCACACTGATGTCACAGTCAGATTTTCCATCCAGGAAAAATGTGACTGCCCCAATTTACTGAACTCTAAACTATAAGCTATTTTTTAGGGGGAAAAAACCCTTTTATTAAGTATTACATAAAAGTTTTCTAAAAATGAATAAAATGGGATCTTTCTTTTAAAAAAAGAAAATAAACCGTATAATCACTGTCTGTTGTGAACAACAGTCAATGCAGTTGAAATATTTTTGTTAGTTGACTTTTATTTTGAAAACAGAACAAATGAAGTGAGGAGTTCTTTTAAAAGGAATGATAGGATGAAAAGTTTGACTGAACGGTGAATGAGGGCTGATGGTTCAAATCTCAGCTACGTGGAATTAGCATGTCCTCCTGTGTTAAAGGTGAGTGTGTTCATGCTTGCTGCATGTCCTATCAGAGGAAAAGGGCCTGAATGCAAATACATACTACTCTTCTCAGATATTCTTTGCAAAAAAATTAAATAAATAAAACTAGGAATATTTCACTCTGGACTTGTGCAATGTTTTGCATGGTGTATCATATTAAATCCCAATAAAATAGTGAAAACTTTTCATTTTATTTGTCACTGAGAAGCAGGAAGTGATGGCAGAGAGCCTCGCCTGATTGGAGGCCTCATCTCCTGACTGGAGATGGATTTCTCCGGGGATATTCCCAGAAGCCTCTCTGGGATCCCAAGCTCCAGTTATTTTCTGATGGCCTTAATAGGAAATCAGAGCGAAAGCGCCGAGGACAGAGCCGTTCCTAATGAGATGGGAACGTCGCTCCGGCAGGACAACATTCTCTTACATGATCCTCTTTCTTTGCTTCGTCCACATCCCATTCACTCCCTCTATTTATTCCCGTGTTTCCTTCGTGTGTTCATTTTCTCATCTCTTGGACTCACTGTTCCAGCTGAGCCGTCTGCCCCTCTGTTCTCCTGCTCTGGTTGTGCAGCTGAAGCTGCGATCCGGTTGAACTCCATGACCAGAGGCTCTAAGCTGCTTTCCGGCTCGCTGAACCCAGATGATGCTCAGCATCAGATAGCCTCCTTAACCAAACAGCAACTGAATGTTTCCTTTTGAATTAATAAAGGCTGCTTAATGAATTTAGAGAAACGCTCATCTAAGCTGGTTTAACTTTGTGTTGACTAAATATCTGCTTTTAAGCTGGTTAGAATTAGACCGACTTTCTTTTTCATATAAGGAAATGTTTCATTTTTTGTTGAATGTAAAGAAGTTTTCCAGCCTCACATGTAACGGGGAAACCAAAAGCTAAGATGAAGAAAAAAACTTTATTTTGTACCAGTTATTCCAGCGGTCTAGTCAACCATTTCCTCCTGCCAGTTGACTGGATCACTTTAGTACAGAACGTTTTGCTTAGATTTGCTGCTAATGAGAAATACTCACAATTCCAACATTATTCCACAAACAAAAAGACATGAAAGGTGTGGATTTGACTGAAAGAAGTAAAAAAACTGAATGTCAGTTATCAAGTCCTGACACTGAATCTTCATTAAATTTAGGCTGTGACTTTGACTAGGCCAATGTAGCACATGTATATGGTTTGATTAGAAGCAGATTATGATCTCACACCTCAGGCCTTTTGTGTTGAAATGTGTTACTGGTGAACCTGCTGCTGCTGTTTGCTTTTAATTTAGTTTCACTTCAGCAGCTCTTCTTCTACTAAAGCTTTTATGATTGAATGGATTCCCAGTAGTACAGAGCTGAGAGAAAATCAAGAGTGAATGTTAAACTAAATGGTAACACTTTATATGAATGACCTGACACTGTCATAAAAATGACTTAATTGTTATGAACATGAATAAGTTTTTATGAATTTTTTATGACTGTTGTCATGAAGTGTCATTTGGCAAATAATGACACTTTTAATGCAAAGTTGCATTAAAAGTCAATTAATAGTGTCACTTCAAATACAGTGCTACCAACTAGATAAATCTAGCGTAAAGTGTCGTCCTTCGTGTGGGGGTGTATGTGTGTGTGTGTGTGGCAGAGCGCTCCAGCTGTTCACAGCTGTGTAATCCTTCCACTGTGGCGCTACAGCTCCTCATGGAGGAACTGAGAATCAGGAAAATGAATTCAGACCTTCAGGATCGAATCCATCCTCCATCTTTTATTTTTATTTTCGCATTCAACGTTTTAATCTTTTAATCAGTTTGACCCAGAATCAGAACTGCAAAGCTTTTTTTTCCTATTTATGAGACAATAAATGTTTTCATTTTCATATTGATTTTTGTTCATAGCATCCCCCTCAGTGAGCTCAACTTATTATCAGAGACAAGGTTTAGTGAATGTGATAGCGATGCTGTCATTGTTTGAGCAGCAGGTGTCCATGCCTCCATCCTGTGAGTCATCCAGGCTAATGTGGCTAGCTAATCATTTTTATGAATGCTATTATTGCGGTGGAACCTAATCTGCTCCTAATCAGCTTGAAGTAATCCCAGTTTGGAGACAGGTGTCAGCAGGTCCTGCTGGTTAAAGTGAGTGACGGAGTGTTATAAAGAATCCGGACTGAAACAGAGCGGTGACCGCCTCTGATCAGCTGCAGCTACATCAGGGTCAGGAGATCTCAGGCCCAGATTTGGACCAAAGAGCAGGAGCTCCTTCCGGTTTGTGTCGGTCCGTACCTCTGTGTTGGGATGAGCCTGACCCGATCCTTCTGAAGGTTGCGGGCCGTCGGACTCGGAGCGGAGGACGCTGTCCAGCGAATCCATGGAGGACGCAGAGTTGACAGAGATGCCAGACGCCGAGGTGACGGAGGATCGGGACGAGTGGACGAATGACCGCACCTGAGGAGGAACACTGCTGTTAGATCTGCTGCTAGATCTGCCCCCTACTGAGACTGTCTTCCTGTTATTGATCAGCTGATTGACCCACAGCTGAGCCTGCCGGAGGGGTTACATACCTCATGCTCGCTGACCGTTCCCACTGACCCGGTGCGTCGGTGCTGGCGCTGAGAAGACCCTGGCCGTCGCACCGAGGCTGACGTGTAGGAGGAGGCGGAGCTAAGAGAGTGGGAGGAGGTCTGCCGTGCAGCTTCATCCATGCTGAGAGACGCCTGACAGAGAGACAGAGAGGAAAATATGATGTTTGGACAAATATGAAACAAGATTCAATTTATAAATATAAAACAGCTTTATGTTTTATGGACAGCTGGCAGCTTTAGGAATCATTTATAACAAACATGCTTCAGTTGTCGTGTGCAACAGAAAAGCTGTCAGGTCAGAGTTACTATGGCGACGGATCCAAACCTTCTCCAGCTGAGCCGTGATGTCGTCCAGGCTGAAGTTGGAGGCCAGCGGCGGTCGGCCCTGCTGCCCGCTCGGCGATCTGATGGTGCCGGCCGGAGACGCCCTGGTGCTGCTGCTGCTGCTGCTCGCCCCGCTGCTGCCCCCCCCACCCGACACGCTGTTTCCAACGCTGCCACTGCTGCCCCCTACTGACTGCTGTCTGCTGCTGCGCCCAGCAGGAGGCTTCTGCCGCACCTGCACGCAACACCAGAGCATACAGTAGAAACAAGCTGGCAGAATGATCGATGGATCAATGAGTCTATAAATCTATAAATCAATGCGATGGCCACCTTGGTGTCTGTGAGTCCCAGCCGGGTCATGCTGCTGCTGCTGCTGGACTTGGTGTTGATGGTGCTGAGCTCCTGCTCAATGGAGGACAGGTCAGCCATGAGGGCGTTCAGGTCAACATTCTCCCCCTGATTCAGGGCCTCTGCACACAAACAGCATGATGTGGGTGGGAGGTTTCAGGGGGAGTGGGGCAGCAGTGGTCAAGGGGGTAGATTGTAGGGGTCAGGGGGAAGCAGGGAGGAATGGAGCACCAACTCACCGTTAATGTTGTAGATGGAGAATCTGTAGGAGAAGTTTGCCATGTTGGTCTCCTGCCTGAGGGGGGCTTTCTGCTGCGGGGGGCATTCTGGACGGCCATCATCCAAGCTCTGAACACACACACACGCACACACACATAGAAATGTATGTCTACATGTTATACACATATAGACAGACACCGTCACCATAGCGATCCAGCTCCGTACTTGTGTGAGCTTGTCCAGCTCTCCCAGCCAGGCTCCAAACATTTTATCCAGGTCCTGGTCCTCCTTATCGCTGTCCTCCTCTTCCTCATCCTCCTCCCCCCTCACCTCCACCTCCTCGTCTGAAAGCTGATCCATCTGATGAAGAGGAGAGTAAACCAAGACTATTAGAAACTATCTTTCATCTCCATCTAGTGGTCAGTAACGGGTACTGCAAATAAGTCAAACAGGGTCTTTGAATTTTGGGGAAAAATATGTTTTGTTACTTATGCCTGAGGCGTACTGAAGCAGCGTTTATATTTGACTGAGAAATCCCAGCTGGATCTAATGTTTCATTTTTCCTTTGGAAAAACTTCCAGTTGGGCAGAGCAGCTAACTTTACATTCAGTCAACTCTTGACAAAATCTGAAAGCACTGATCAAACCAGTGGCAAAACATTATCTCTCTCTGAGGCTGGATATCAACCAAAATTTAATCACCAATGTTATGATACAGGCAAGAAAACATTTCTGATTACAAGGAACACTGCATTATAAAAAGACAATCAAAAAATGTAATAACTGCTAAAGTTTTGAATCATTAATTCCTTTGATTTAGACTTTGAAAGAAAAAAGATCTGCCTCTCTAATTCCACCTTAACTTTAAATGTAACACCATAGCTTCATCTGAATTATTAGGATTGGGGTTAGTGAAACAATGTGAAATGGTTTCAAGGTTACTGTAAAACTATAATCTCATGCGATGGAAGACTACTCTTCTTGATTACAAAAGCAATTCCAAGGTCACTGAGCAGGAATGAATAACCAGCAGGCCATCTGTTGTCCCATCAACTGAAACACAACCTGTTACAGGTGGCTGCTTCAGTTCTTAGTGTGAGTCAACAGAGTTACTGTACATTTGTAGTTTCTTCATCTGGTCTTGAAGGAAGTTATCCAGGACTTGAAATCAATCCAGTTTTATCCCACTAAAGCATAACAAAGTGTGCTGACCAGTGAAACTACATCAGCATTACCGGTACTATCCAGACGGTGAGCTGTAAAGACTTCAGACTGAAGTTAAACTGTTGTTGTAGTTCTTTATTTTAATGACTCACAACTTTATTTCACAATATGAAATATTGTGAAAGCCAGATCTTTGAAACTTCTCAACCACTTGGACCAGGCGGAGTTCTTGAGTCTAAAAACAGTCTTCAAAACATGATTCATAACAAAGAATCACAGAAGCCAGAACAGATTTAAAGGAACAGTTCAGATTAATGCAGACAGTGTGTTTATGTGAAAAACTCAACACACACCCATGGGGGAGAGACACTGTTCCTTTGACTGATGATAGCAATAACCATCTTCTTCCTTCCTTCCTTCCCTCACACACGCGCACGCCCACCCCCACACACACACCCCCACGAATATAAACAGAGTCCTACTTCATTTTTCATGTAAATATTTTATACTTCTCTAAACTCAATTTTCCAAATTTCATAATCCTCTAGCTTAATTTGAAAATATACTAACGTACCCTATGAATGAAGACGGAAGAAAGGAAAAAAGGAAGGAAGGAATAAAGGAGAGAAGGAAGGAAACAAATGAAGGAAAGATACAGGTAAAAATGTAAGGAAAGAAACATGGGACACAAGCAACTGAAGACAGAAATAAGAAAGCAGAGAAAGAAGGAAGGAATAAAGGATAACGTTTAGTTGATGGGGAATGCAAATATTGTTCCATGCCCTGTTTTTCCCATGCTTATCCAGAGCTGGATATACTGAAATCAAATTCCAGACTGCATAAAGTTGCCTGTTCAGATCAGAGGCAAAGATACATGGCACATGTTCTATTCTTCACAACTAACAGCAGATTAATTCAATCTATTAAAAATAAAAACTATAAAGTAATGTAACGAGATGAAAAGCTGCCTCAAGTCAGTGTTAAAAAGATTTGATCTTTTAAAAGAGATAAAAGACGTCCTTATGAAATATGAAAAGTGTTTTTAATTCATACCTTCAACTACAAAACAATTTAAACCAGGAAGTATGGAAAGGCTCATGTTACTGTTGAAAACAGTTTCCATTGGTTCCAGCAGGGGGCACTCTGATTTGACATTGAATAGAAACTAGTGTGTCTTTTGCTAGCATAAAAAGCTATTTGTGCTATTCTGGTTACAAACATGGAAAACCATGATTCTGAACATCCAGAGGAGACAGATCCACAGAGTTACTGTATTAAAACAGAACAAACTAACGTATAATAACTGACAATCTAATTGCTTTTATTTAAGCAGAAAAACAAGTGCTGCCCAAAATAATATCTCATATTGATGCATTACCTAATATTAAAGACAAAAAAAATCACTTTAATTGATACAGCTAAACATTGTTGCTACAGTTTAAAAGCTGAGTCAGTACTTCCTGGACTCCAGACATTGTTAATTTGAAGCTGGTTTCTGTTAGAGATAATGTATTCTAAAAAAGAAAAAAAAAGTTTGAATTTTATCCCAATCTTTGGATTGATGCACAAAAGAGTAAAAGAGTGACAAATTATAATAACCAGAAGCTAAATATGAATAAAAATGATAGATTTTAGGCTGTTCAACCCTTTCTTCCAGAAACTAGTTAACGTTAGATTAATTAACTGGGTTAGCTGTCCATTACTAGCCAGCAGCAGGATGAACGCTGACAGTGTTGTCACAAGATCATAACAACATGAAAGAGCATAAAAGAAAGAAATTGGAACTAATTGCAATTTAGTGGAGTACTGACTGCAACTTGGTAAATGGTAAATAGCTTTGTACATGTACATGTATGTAGCTCCAAGGACACAAAGACAGAAGCGGGTGGAGCGGGGATGGAACCAGCAAACTGCAGAACTTCAACCACCCTCTCCACCATCACCCCTGTTCTTCTGTAGAGAAGTGTGTTTGGATGAAGTCGGAGCTAAGAGTGGTGGGTTTGGGATGTGGAGCGCTTCACTGACACAGACCTCTTTCAGAAGTTTAGAATTAGGATTTTCAGCCATTGTTTACGTCCTGATTTACTGGATTTTCCTCTGGTGCAGTTATGATGCAAGTCTCACATCAATTATGTAAAAGTCAGATGAAATTCAACATGACGGTTCAGACCACAGATACTTTGAAATCACTCTGATAGGTATCTGATTCAGTGAAATATACGGAGGTGGCACGGAGGTGTGAAAAAATCTGAACTGAGCTGTTCAGACTGACATGAACACAGCCATAAAAATAAAAAAAATCTGATTTGGGTTGCATTTACCTGCTGTGTGAAGAACGTAGCTAAAACTGTGTTTCATCTACTGGGTTCCTATGATGTGATGGAACAAAAGTTGCCACATACATTAGGCATCTTTTCTTAGAAGAGGTGTTGCTGGTGGGTGATGTGTTTAATATATTTGTAAATTTAAAAAATCTTCCCACAGTGAACTGATACTCTAACATAGCTCATCATTTCTATTGGCCTTTTCTGCCTCCAACCCGATTCCTTCCTGCAGGCAACCCCTGAGTCTCACCCAGGACAAAGTGTGTTGTTCCTGGGTAGCTGCTCAGCCATTCCCCCCGTAGCCTCCCTGGGGATTTACAGCCAGCATACACACACATGCACGCACGCACGCACGCACGCACGCGAACAAGATTAGAGAGCAGAATGGAACACACCCTTATGCAAACATACGGAAAAACACAACATACACACAAACAGTTAGGAGCAGCGCTACAATTAGATCCCTGTGGTTCGCAAGGTCTGTTTTTATGCTGGAGGATAGGCTCATTGTGTGTGTGTGTGCGTGTGTGTGTGGTTTGGGGATCACTGAAAGAGAGTGCAGGAGCTTTGCAACATTTGGCCGTTTCCAGCTGCTGCAGTTTGGATGCAGACCAACTAATGAAGTTTTTCTTTCCAGGAACGCTCTGCCATGCTGGGCTGCCTTCACCACAAACATCAACCTCGGAAGCCATTTTTTGTGCAAAACTTTGAAAATGTCCTTCGCATTAAGTGTCTGCATTAAGATTCTTTGATGATTTGGTAACTTTTGGAAACATGTTTTCAGAAGACAGAACAATTCTTCTTCTGAAGTCTGGTTTCTAAACGTTGAGTCTGTTTTTCTGCTTCAGAACTTTTAATCCTGTGATTGTTCGGCCCGATGTCAGTGGATCCATGATCTCTTTTCAACGTGATGGAAATAGAGCAGCTCGGTCGTCTGCAGCTTCTCCCCAGCATCAGCCTGTCAGATGCTGCTCTCAACGCAGAAGAGCTGAGACAACAGGTCAAAGTGATGGACTCTAAGTGTGTGTGTGTGGGGTGTGTGTGTGTGTGTCCCCAAAGTAAACAGTAATTACTTTGCTCCTGCAGCCACACTCCTCGTGTCTGTCAGACTGAAACCGTGCAATCATCCTCCTCTCCTGCATTCCTCCTCCCACCTCTGCATCGTTTCTCCAACATAATTACCCTTCTTAACTGTTTTCTCTTCCTCCTTTCCGTATTTCCCGCTCCTCATCAGTTCCTTCATCTCTCCAGCATTTTAATTCATGGGAGCGGTGATAAATCATACTTTCATCAAAGCAGAAGTTTGATTTTCTGCAGCCGTAACACAAACACCTTCAGAGTTGTGAGAGCTGCACCCACTATAGTTTTCTGGCCAATAACCGATCTTTAGAAAGGCTGACCTGCCGATTCCGATTTGGGCAAATACTTTTATTAAATGTGAGGTGCAGACTTGACCTGGTGGGGTCAGCTAGTAAAACCTCTCTTCCAGCAGACCAGAAGAGGTCAGTGGCTGATTATTAGATCTTTGCTGAGGCAGATAAGATCAGTGGATGAGATCAGCTTCACATAAGTATCGGCCGATCTTCCAAAATTAAGGAAATCAGGAGCACCCCTCATAGTCACACTGGGTTTATCTAAGGTAAAAAGCATGCGTATCTATTTCAGAAAAATACCACATTATAAACACAGTCTTCTGTAGACTTTATTTGCTTTTTTAATAGACCAAAACTAAGCAGAGCTTAAATGTGAAGTGGAAGGAAAACCCAGGTGTGTCCCAAATCAGTCCTAGAGGCCCAGTGCCCAGCATGTTTAAGTTCTGCTCCTGGTTCAACACACCTGAATCAAATGATGAAGATTAGAAGGCCTCTGCAGACGGAAATAACTGAAACATGCAGGATACCAACCCTGGTGGAATAACTCTGGACACCCTTGGGTGAGCCCTGTCTGCACAGTGAGAGTCCAACTGGAGATGGAACCCTTCTCCTGATTACACCAGACCATAAAACAGCGTTCTGAACCGCAGCGACCCGCTGAGTACTGCTCAGTGGAAACTAATCAGTCAATGAGCAGGAGATCTGATCACATAATCAGCAGAGGTCATAAAGCAACATGTCCTCCAGGATCACACATTTCCAGAAACATGGACATGTATGAAACCACATTCTGCTGAGTCCAAAAGCACGACAAATGAAGGAGACGGAACGGAATCCACCTTCACACACTCATCCTGTCCCTAGTGCTGGCTCGTCTAATGAATGTTATTCTGTCCCAGCTTTTTCACATCCACCACTGTGGAAGTCTCTAATTTTCTGCTGAGTTGTGGATCTTTTTGGTCCTCTTCAGTTCTCCAGAGGAATGTGCTGCTGCTGCATGGTGTGTGAGGTGCAGCCGTCATTCAGAGAGGGGTAGGCAAAGGGAAAAGAGGAGCAAAGGAGGGAGAGTGGAACACACTTCAGTTTGTGGTCCTCTCAGAGGAGGAGAAATGAAGACGTGCAGGGAAAAACACAGACGGGGACATGAGGAACAGAAGTGGATGGGAAAGAACAGAACACACACACTGTTAGAACTTCACACACAGCTCTGAAAGGAAAGCTGGAACCATGTCACCTCCCTCTGGACTCCAACATCTGCTGCTCGTGTGCCTTTGAGCAGCTTCCTCATGAGTACTGGGCAGCTCCCAGTAACCCACACAGCCTCAACTGGTCTGTGGCCACAGCGAAACAACAACAGAGAAAGCTTTAAAGTCCCCTCGAGCGGCACTGAATGTGGCCCATTCCCACGGCTCTATATCAGGACACACACACACACACCCCCACACACCACGGTTGAGTATTTTTAAGCCCGAATGTTGGCTTTTTTGTAAAGCAAAGCTATAAATCAAAACCAAGGAAGAAAGGAGCGTGGAGTGATTTAAGTTGCAAGTTGAGATGTTTCCCTTGATTCTCACACACCCTGCAGGATGGCCATTTTCTGAAACCATGACAGGCTTTTCAACCCGTGCCTTTCAAGCCTGTCTCAGTTATGCTGAAGCTGGAAGTGGTGCTCTGTTTTATCTGCAGACAAACAGATTCAAATAGTGACGACATGATTTGAATCGTTTGACTTCCTGTTAGTTCTGATTTTAGACTTAGATGGAAGTTATCAGATAATCACATAATAAGGCCAGAAATGATGTCATACCCAGTGTGAGCATGCTCCAGTTCCAAGAAAAGTATTGTGATCAGTGAGCAGGCTAGCTGCTGTTAGCAACATGGGCTAATGCAATGTACTATAGCAGCTTGTACAGAGCCTTCTATAGTCATTCATAACTTGAAACGTTTCCCATTGTGCCACATTACAACCAGAATGTATTTTATTGGAATTTTACATCAGACTAAACCTGACAGGCAGTTTAGGGACACCACTACTCCAGTAAATCTAAAGAAATCTAAATGCCTATTGGGGAACACTAACCAACAAACAGCATCACAAACACCAAAGAGTGCAGCGAACTTGTCAGGGAGAACATTTAAAGCAGAGTTATGTTCCAAAATTATATCACAGCTTTGAAAATAATCTTCAATCCATCATCTGAAAACATCATTATCCCCCATCATAATGTAGCCGTATGTATAGGGAAAAAAAACCTGGTCAGCATCTGGACGTTTGTGCGGTTTTAATTCTGCTCCATAGTCCGTAACTTTGGCAAAATGCTACTTGACATGCAGTCAGTTCAGACTGTAGATGTTAGCTTCTGTGATAGTGCTAAGACGGCTTCCACTGTGTGCATTGAAGCCGAGTAAAGTATATTTGGTGTTTGGACAATTAAAGTAGGCAGGTAAAAGTGTTTTCTTATGCTAGTAGAACCCTGGCACCCTGGCCCGTTCGGCACTTTGTGACCCTCCATGTTGTTGCTGACACAACAAAAACCGTCTAGTAACCAGTCTACATGGTGTTCAATGATTTCCCCTGCTGAACCAGACTCTGTAAACACTCCACACATGGTACCTGTGCTGTGTTGTGGTGTTGCGACAGGTTTATAATTAGCAAAAGGATTCATACTGTGACACCCAGACGCTGCTGTGCTCTGTGGTGTGTATATGTGTGTGTGTGTGACCTGCCAGGTCCCACAGTGAATCTGTAGTAAAAACCGTTTCATGCACACTGTTCTCCTCTGCTCTGCAGGAAGCAGGTTTTGTACTATTTTTTTTCATTTTCCCCAGCAGAGAAATGTGAACGTTGGAGATGACAGAGCATGGCTTTAATTAGAGTGGAGATGATTTTCTGGCACACAGTTTCAATCCCGCCCTACTGATATAACGATGACTGTCTAAGTCACAAAAAAACTATTTGTATTATATAATATGATCTCAATATCTGAAAAATGATGACTACTGTGCTTGTTTGTTTTTTTTTTGTTACATTTCTTTCAGTGTAAAGGTGTAAAGGTTTCTTTCAGACAGGCTGAATATTATTCTTCTCATCTAAAATAAAACTGGATAATAAAAGAAAAACCATATTGGAGATTTTTCTGTCTGAAAATGCTAAGTCATATATATTTAGCGATATATTATTTTCGTATATTTATTCTAGATTTTTTTTTAACCTGCACCAGTAACTTGAGTATGTGTATATGTACTAAAGGCACACAAACTGTTTTTCTGTTGGTTTTTTTTGTGTATGTCGGTAGCCAGGCAAGCAATAACATCTTATTGCCAAATTGGCTGTTGTGTCTTAGGACAATAAAGTAAGTCTACTGATATTCATATAATCTGAGTGGTATTACAAAAGTGTCTTATATACCCAACATCATGTCTTATGCACTGAGTGTAACTAAACACTTGGAGATTTTTTGTTAAAACCCTCCGAACTGAAGCTGCGTTACACAAATGTTTGCATTTTACTCCAAACTGTGCATCCAAATGTGCTTCAATGAGTAATAACTCAACTGTTGTGATATCAGAAGTAAGTTCAGCAGCAGCAGATCCAGTGGTGTTCATCCTGTAGGCCAGGCTCACATATCACTGCAGAATGTGCAGGTCCTCTCACACAGGAAGAGGGGCGGGGGGCACAGGAAGCTGAGGACGAGTGAGGAGCTGCCTGCTGATCCAGCAACCATTATATCACTTCCCCGGAGACCTGCATCTGGGATTACATAATTTCCTGTTGGTTTCCCCGCTCCGTATCGACATCTGCCTCCATCTCTCAATACAAGGAAGGGAGAAAACACACAGTCTGGGATGATTTTATGTTCCACTATGCTGGAGCTCAGCTGACACACACCGAGGGGAAGGATCTCAGAGCACACACACACACACCCCCACACACACGAAGACCCGCACACCCCATCTGACAAAAATGACACACTGTTGTGTGTTTGTGTGAATTTGCCCCTTAGCCCAAAAAACCCAGCAGATCTCTGAGGTATTCGGCTGCTGCCATGTAATGTGACACTGACACACACACACACCCATCCACGCACACACACATTTACAGACAGAACAAATGAGTTCTATTTTTACTCGTACAGAAACAAACAGGAGGCAGCAGGAAGTTGATGCAGCTGAATGGATTTACAGAGAGGTGGGGACGGCGCCTCCACATCCCCACATTCCCACAAACCCCTCAGCCGCCCCCACACCCCACACCTCCCCCTGATAACAGTTTGGTTCTGTAGGGCTGAAGAATCGGGCCCAGCAGGTCAGCAGTGCTGCTAGTGACCAGGCAGAGCTACATGATGGAGGGAAGCAGGAAACATTAAAGCTGCTCTCACATCCTTTATTGCTGTCTCTATAAATATGACAGACAACTTAGAATCTATGTTACTATGGTAACGTAGGTAGCTGGTTACCAGCAACATGCTCAAAGATGATGCATGTCTCAGGTCCTGCATCAGGCCTTTACTGGATGGGATTCTCACCCACCAGGGCAGCAGCTAGTGGCTATGTAAGCAATATTAGTATATTAATATATTAGTAAAACATCCATTAGGAACATTAGGAATTTGATATAGAGTGCCTAGGAAAATTTTTCACCCCCCTGGATGTTTTACCCTTTACTCCTACAAATCAATCATGATTAACAAAATTGGGATTCTTTGACAAGAAAAATATATGAAAAACAATTAATTAAATACAAATATATAACTTAGAAGTAGTTGCATGACAAAAAAAATGCCTAACAGTGTTAATCAGAATTGATTTGTAAAAACAATAAAAGATGTAAAACATTTAAATGTGTACACAATGCTGTTCAACTGACAGGTTATACAATGTCAAACATTATTTCTAATCTCTATTTTATTCTCCATTAATTTTCTGCATATCCTGTACAATTCAACTAAAACATGACCACTGTAAAAAATACAAACAGCTGGGTCCATGAGTACACCCTAATACCCTAATAATAATAATAATAACAATAATAAATGTTTATTATAATGTTAGTTATTTGGATTTTTCTGTGCCAAATCTGTGTCACTTTGTAATGAGCCAATCAGATATTTCTGTCTGATCACCAGACAGGGGGCTGGCCTGATTCCCATCAGCGTTTATTGTGACTGAAATTTTGATCAGTCGATTGGTTTTGCTTTGCAGTCAGTGGACGTTGATTCACTGACCCAGAGACTTTTAGCTGGCTTGATGCAGATTCTGGTCGGTCATGGAGGCTTCTCTAGCCGTGTTTCATTTAATCATAAAATTGCTAAAATTAAAATGAGAGAAGTAGAACACACCAATTTCGAAAAAAAAACTTTTTTTTTTTTTTAGAATTTTGTAACTAAACTTGGCAATAATTCAGTTAGCTTAAATAAAGTTTTACAACAAGTTAAGTAGACAAAAATCTAAAATGGATTCTGGAGCATTTTAAACCGATTCAGAATTCCCAGGAATACAAATTGCTATTCTCTATAAAATACATTTTTTTCTGCACCTCTAGTGGATTATTATTTTTCTTTTTTTCAAGAGTATCCAACAATAGCAATGTTTGTTGAAAAACATCCGGACAATAACCTTTCACAGATTTGTTAGCCAGGTTAGCAACTAGAAAGAACAGTCTCAGCTCCTGGTGTCAGTGAAACTAAGATAGAGAGACCGGTCAGAAAACCGTCAGTCCAGCTGTGTACAACCTGCCAGACACAACTAGCCCTGATAAAGAACAAACAGAGGCACTCCTTCACCAAAGCCCACACCTCCACTCTGTGTGTACCTTCAGGGTGTTTGCTTTTGAATAAACGGCTCTTTCGGTTTGAGGCTAAATTTATTACAGAGAACAATAATTCCAAACACACAAACATTTCTGGCTGAAATGGTCACGAGGAAAAACCGCGTGACCTTTGAACAACACAGTGTGTTTCCGCACCGCTTCATTATTCCCTCAGTGACGGCTTAGGGTGTTACAGCCTGTTGTGGCTGAAGTGTAGTAGGTGTTACATGTCTCTCTCCGCTTCAGATATGTAACAGACTGTGACACACACACACACACACACACACCCCCACACCCCACACACACACCCACACCCCACACACACACACACACCCCACACACAGCCCGTCTCAGCAATAAGGACAGGATTTGCATCACTCTTTGTTTGAAGATGTTTGCTGCAGTTAGTGAAGTTCAGTAAGTCAATTAGATGCAGGTTTAGGCTTCCCCAGGTTTGTTTTAGTGCAAGAGATTTTCCTTATTTGTGAACCATTTACTATTAAATTAAAGACATCAAAAAGTGTCCTTATTAAAAGATTAATACATTTTTGAGTTATGTAGCATTTTAAGATTTTAATTTGTCAGCAAAACTTATACACTAATTAAATAGAATATAAATGTCTACCTTTGTCAGCTGCCTGTGTTGTTCTGCCAAATATGATAGGATGTTAAATTGTGGTTGGGGGCGGAGGGCGGCCCCTAAATCAGTCTAAGGGTTGGAAATGACTCCCGGGCCGCACTTTGGACACCCCTGATGTAAGATGCTAGTTTCAGTGTGCACTGTAAACAGTTTCCAGACAATTTCTACATTCTAGCAATGAACAGACTCACTGGGCAGTGAGCAGAATCCACCCATTTCTTGAAGTTTGAGTATCTCTGACCTGTGACTGGCTAGTTGGAAATAGCTAAAATCCATCTTTTTTTCAATGACTGAATGAACCATAACTAAGCACCACCATGCCATGGTGACAACACTTTTTAGTGTGGATGTGGCTATAGAGGTGAATAAAACTCTCCGCTGGCAGCCGTCCATATCTGTGAGGTGTTTAAAGTGCAGACAGAGGAAGAACATCCAACACATTTGCTATTGTTACCATTTTCCACCATTTCCACTTCACCCTACAGTGTGTCAAGAGACTTGCTGAATAAATATACAGGAATCACACCGTACCAACCTCCGATTTACAACACTCGCACTCAGAACAGTATTATGTGGCTAGCTCCTGGAATCACAGAAACATTTATTTCTTCACAGAACTCAAACAGAACTCTAAAGAGCAGACCCCCACAAGAGGAGGGATTATCTGCAAAACCTCATGAATGTGGCTCCATATACCTCAGTTAGGATCAGCCTTCTGGAAACCACTTCATAGTTTTCCAACCAGCCAGCCAGCAGCTGCCTGCTGACCAGCTTAAAGTTGCTTTCCAGCTGAATTAGTGACATTCACAATGTCAACAATGTAAGAGTTACACTTTTGGTATCCCTCAGCTAAAATAACTGAGGCGTATGACCTGAGCCACATGTCTGCAGTTAATATAAAAAGCAGCCATCAGTATGTGGAACATATGAGACCTGCCAGTCTTAAGAATCTGACTGGAGGAACTGGTTCCCAGTCATCCACAGGAAGACCGCAGGAATCTGGATGTGATGTTAGGTTTCAAAGACTGGTTCACAGTTAGCCCAAACTTGAACCAAAATGTGAGACAGATTATGGCTGGACAATAAATCAATAACAATATATATCATGATAGACATGTGAGCAATACCAATAGGTAATAGAATATTCAATATTTGATATGTAGAATAGGCTCTGAACTCAGATCCAGAACCAAACAGCATCCTGGAAGATGTAGGCAGAGGAAAGGCTTCCTTTCCTCTGCCTACATCAGTGGTGCCCAAAGTTGGTCTTCGAGGTCAAGTTGGTCATCCTGCATGGTTTAGTTCTCTCCCTGGTTGTAGTAACAACCTTTTCACCTTGTCAATGTTCTTCTTCAGCCTCTAATGAGCCATCATTTGATCCAGGTGTGTTAAACTGTATGACTGTACAGAAATGATGATTGAACCTATCTGTATTATATTTCCCATCTTCAACCAGTCTGAAAAAGGAAGTGATCCCAGTTCTTTTGGTTCTGCTTCAGAGAACTAAGAACCGCCTTTCCTCATTATGTTAATATCTGCTGTCCCCATCAACTCTGCTGATGTTACAACACAAGTCATCTGGTGAATATTCTCTCCTCTGCCGACTACCATTTAGAGGCTCAGCAGCCATTAGAAACAAGGTTCTTCTTCTTCTCTCAGCTGCTCCCCTTAGGATCACACCACAATAGATCATCTGCCTCATGTTTCCACAAACCCTCTGTATGTCCTGCTTTACCACATCCACAAACCTTCTCCGAAGTCCAACACCCAATTCCCAACATATCTACTGTCCCTGGACAGGTCAAAATGCCCCAGCTTTGCCTCCACACTTTATCTCCAAACTGTTCCCTCTGATGTATGCATTTCTAATCATGTCTATGCTGGAAAGTTCTACAGGAATTCTCTGGATCACCATCTCCAGGTTCTGTTTTTCTTGGTACTGTCTCCATCGCTGAACCATACCACACTCATCTCCATCCACTCTGCATGAACTTTTTTCAATTCAACATTGGATGGTCGACCCTGGGAGAATCAACTACCTTCAATGCCTCTGCCACATGCAGCTTCACTGTTCCACCTTTCTCCCTCTGTTTCGCATGTCTACTGACTCGTTGCTCTCCTCTTCAGAGCATGCCTTCATCCCTGACTCTTCCAGCTGCCTCCTGTTTTCACCAGAGACCTCAAGGTCATCAGCAAATATAGAACATGAGGACTTCTGCAAGACCTTATTTGTCCACCCACCCATCATTTCTGGGATCAAAAAGGGGTCAGAGTTGATCCCCAGTATAATCCTACCCCCACTTCTACCTACCTCACACCTCAACACCATCTCACTGTGCATGTGGACTTCCTGCATACTTCTGACTGCCCCAAAGTTGTTTTCTTGGCAACTTCACTATTCTTTACCATCAACACTCTAAATATTGTTAGTGTTCTTAACCTAACTTCCACATTTTATCTCTGTGTAGTTACTACAGATGCACCAATCTGACATTAACATCCTTATTAATTAAAATTTGTGACAATATGCCTGATACATAAGGGCAGATCTATTCAGTCTAACTCTACGCTTTGTGCTCTGAGCGACGTCACGCTTTATTATTTTACATTATGCATAGAATTCTTAAAGGCATTCTGAACCATTTTGTTGCAGTTTAATTTTACATGTTTGACCAAAGTAGTCAACTTGTTGTTTTTGTCAGTCTCAGTTTCTTTATCATTTATTCTACATTGGCTGTTCTACTCTTAACTGCACTCACTGAACAAATTAAAGTTGCTTTTACAAGTTCGACCAACACGGAAAAACAACAGCTTGTGAAGCTACTGGTGTATTTAAGTGTTCTGGTGCAGAGTTAGCAAATGCATTTGTAATTCAGTACATTTATGTCTGTTTAAAAATGTTTTTTTTTATTTTTTACATTTTTAGTAAATTCAGCCAATACTAAACCTCAGATATCAATATTGGTATCAGAAGTGAAAACAGTGGATCAGTGCCTCCCTAGTAGTTACATGATCGCTTAATGTCTTCTTAAGAATCAGGACCAGAACTCTCCAAACCATAGTTATTCTCTCTCTCAAGGACTGTGTTAAAAAAAAATCTAGCTTATAAGTCTCCATGCCTCCATTTTGATAGGTGTGTTTTTGCTCTTCATCCTCCTCACAGCTCCCCTCACTTCCTGATTTATTCACTTCTCTCCTGTTTTGCTCCCTCATCAGCTGCTCCTCAGACTACACTATATTCTTTCTATATGTCATACACCATCAGCCCTGCTCAACTTAAACTGGCTAGGTAGTGTTAATAAAACTCTGATGAATGTTGTCCTGGATTCTCTGTTGAATTCCTACAATTAGATCAGAGCAGTGGGGACTGAAACTGGTGCAGGTCCCAGGAGGAAATCCTCAACCAAGTCTGTTGATGCTTGCATAAAATGCGCAACAGTAGCAGCAGTGTGAAATACACTGATCTGTGTGGAGTAATGCTGCTCACCTTTGGTCTGCAAACGGCTCAGCACAGCTCCAGGAGCACCGATTCAGTCACCCTGCAGACACAGAGCAGAGGAGAGGTTTCAACTCTACATTCAGGTTTTCTTAAGACAGAAAGTGAAATATTCCATAGGGATGGATGTTTTTAGTGCAAAATACAATTGCCATTTTTTACATGGCTCTGATGCTTAATGCTCTTATTTTATCAATATCCTCAGAACAGAAGTGTAACTTCATTTTCACTGTACATTTTTTATACATTTTAAATCACTGTTTACTAAAATTTACTACATTTCAGCTATTAAAGCGACATGCCTTCAAAGAAACATGGTCCATTCCTAATCCTTAAAGTTTAATATGGTATTGATCTGTCCTTTGCAGCTGTAGCAGGTTTAACTCTTCTGGGCAGGTGTTTATGACCATGCTCCCTGAAGTACATGTGTGAGGTCAGACACTGATGTTGGATGAGGAACTCTGGCTCAGAGCCTTGGGCTTATGACTCAGTGCAGACCATTCAGGTTGTTCTAAGCTAAACTTGCTCGTCTTTATAGACCTTTGATCTGTGGAGCTCTGCTGGAATGTCTCCATACTGTTTCCAAAGAATCAAGAGAATAAAATTATCCAAAATGTCTTGGCATGCTGAAATATAAAGAGTTCATTTTCCTGGAAATAAGGAATTTAAAATGAAAATCCGCCCGATATAAAACCCATCCATCCATTTTCTGTACACCCTTGTCCCTAAAGAGGTCAGGAGGGGTGCTGGTGTCTATCTCCAGCTAACGTTTTGGGTGACAGGACAGGTCACCAATCTGTTGCAGGGCAACACAGAGACAGACAGGACAAACAACCATGCACACACACACATCTAAGGACAATTTTAGAGAAACCAATTAACCTGACACTCATGTTTTTGTACTCTGGGAGGAAGCCGGAGCACCCGGAGAGAACCCACGCATGGACAGAGAGAACATGCAAACTCCATGCAGAAAGACCCGGGCCGGGAATCGGACCTTCTTGCGGCAAGGCAAGAAGGTCTGCTAGCCAACTGTGCAGCCTCATAAAACCCTTCGCACCAAACTGTACACTTGACACAATGCAGTCAACCGAGTGTCATTCTCCTGAATCACCAAACCCAGAATCACCCATTTCCTTTCCTCTTTGTTATGATTCTATGATCGGTTGACTATGGATTGAGGGGAAATTTAACAACAGGATTTATTCCCATCGTGGCACCACCATGGAATTCACTGTGCTGTTAAAAGTGGCTTTGGTAACGTTTTAGAGGCAGTCGAAGGCCATGACAAGAATTCATGAATTCAGTGATTTAGATGAGCACGTCATTACATTTGCTTACATCACAAAAAATACCAGCAGTGGTGTTTCCATTGACCATATAATTGCACAATTTGACATTTTGAAAAGAAATTTGCTTAATGGAAACACAACAATTTTGAAAAGAAAAAAAGTTTTTGATCAAATGTTTTGCCGTTAGGATGAGGTGGTTTGGCCGTATCAAAACTGATTTATTTTTGCAAAACTGCAATGGAAACACTTTTTTCTCCTAACATGAGTCACATGATCATCAACCCAATGTTGCCACTGACACAAACCATGAAAGAGAAGACAACAGCATGAAGGAGGAGGATCATGGTGCAGCATGTTTTATAATGACTTGTCACAAAGATAAACAGAATCTATAACCAACACTGACTTGTTAGTTATAAATTCCCACTGGAACAAGGGAGCGATGAGTTTTTACCATGCATTTTATCACCAAGTTGAACTCTAAACTTTAATAGGAAGCTACTACTGGTAGTACTTTAATATTGAAACTCCAAAAACATGTTGATTGCAGGCCTGGTTTTTCACTGTACACAACCACTCTAACCTTGACCCTGACCAGTGCATTTAAAACCCTTAAATAGAAGCCAGAAGGCTGTAAGAGGCCTACAGGCTACAACAAGGTGGAGATTAAACAAGAAAATGCTCTAATGAGGTAACAAAAATGTTCAGAGACACGCAGCTGTCTATACACTAAATATACTGTCAGCAGGTGGCACCAGCGTGTGTTCCTTCATGGTGACCAAGCTGGATGTGTGTGACCTAAAAATAAGTGACAAGCCACAACGTTGTGTTGCCGTAGTTTGCGTCTCCATTCCCCACAGTGTGTGTTTCTGACCCACTCCTCTCCTTTGAAGCTGCTCTGCAGGCTTTCCCCCTTCGGCTCTGGTCTTATTTCCTTCTACATCTGTATTCACTTGTTCAACTGACGTCCTGCTAAATCACCACTGCTCTCCCTGTCACAGCTTCATCAGCTGTAGGCCTCTCATTGAGGAATTCATACAGAAAGCAGCAAACTGTGTAAGAGATGCTGTAATGATGTGTCTTCCAGGGTTTTGCAGTGAACATCTCTGCAAAACACATCTCTCTCTCTCTGTGTGTGTGTGTGTGTGCACGCCATGTTTTTATATCCTTGTGGGGACCTTTTTCTGTCTACAGTGTGCAGTTGTGGGACCACTGTTCCTTGTGGGCACAAATCCTGGTTCTCACAAGGGGAAAGGTGAATTAGGGGTCAGGTTTAGGACTAAAGTGTGAATTGAGTTTTGGTTAGGTTGTAGTCCCTCCGCAAACTAATCAGGTTGTGCAAACGCATAAAAATATAATCACTTCACATGACAGGGGAGAACACACACACACACAACCCTACTCATACTCATATTAGCAGCTCTCATGTGATTGGTAGCTAAAGGCTGAACTAACAATAACAACACTGTCATAGCAAATGTACCACTCATGAGCACATCAGCAGTCTAGTGTGATTCTCACTGTCGCAGTAAACTGAATTTTCGATAAGTCAGGAAGGGGAACCTTCTTCATCTGTTGCCGGGGTTACAGAGACCAACAGGACCACACAGTGGCGAAAGAAGAGGGTTTCACTATATAGAACCCCATGTGCACAGCACATAGTGGTACTCTCGAACACCTCAAAGGCTGTAGTTGTTGCCCCTGGAACCTGATGGAACTGAAGTCATGTTCAGATATCAGAGCCTGTTTGTGGTTGGGCCTGATGCAGGAAACAATAAATAGTGGTTTCTGTGGCTCAGCTGTGGCTTCAATTCCAGCATCCTTCCGTAAGCATGGCATTTAACATCAACCTCTGTACTGATCTGCCTACTGGAGCAT
The DNA here is from genome assembly GCA_903067065.1 of Brachyrhaphis terrabensis. Classification (NCBI taxonomy): domain Eukaryota; kingdom Metazoa; phylum Chordata; class Actinopteri; order Cyprinodontiformes; family Poeciliidae; genus Brachyrhaphis; species Brachyrhaphis terrabensis. The sequence goes on from CAEGAG010252614.1 coordinate 46,603, forward strand.
GAATTTTTATGAGTGTGTTTATTATTTTTCACTGAAAATAAATTGAGATAAACTCTCACCGACTGTTCTTATCGTCAAGCTCAGCTCAGCTCTACAGCAGATCACTGTGGCTTGTAGGTTATTATAACCTTTTGTTTAGTTACCACAACAGTGTCAGATTTCACAAATGCCACATAGCCAAACAACCACAAGAGAAAACTGTCATTTGATTAGGGTGTATTAATCTAGGAATGCATTTAATAGTTGCAGGACACTGGCTGCCCAGAAGTTTGACCCCTGACCTCCAGGGAACGATGCTGATTCAACTGCCACACAAGATTCAGTTTCTACAGCAACACAAACCCCACAAAGCCAGTTCATGGTGGTGGACACTGTTGGACTGATGTGGCAATGTCAAAGTTCCATCTCCCTTCAAAAATAAAAACGATGTGTCAGGATAACACTTCCTCATCCTGCTGTTGAAATTCATTACTTGACAGGAACGTATGTGGAAATGTTCTAATTTCCACATATGTCCACATGGTCAATACTGTGAATTCTTTGATTCAAATGTAGTAAGAATTTTGTACTACAGATATTTCTTTAAAGTTAAATGCTGACACAGTAACTAACTGATGGATTGATCCTACTAATATTCAGAATTCCAAGGAATTCTCTGTAAGAATATTAATGGAACTTCAAGAATGTCTGGGTCTTTCTTAGTTTATCACTACATTAAAGGTCAATTTTTAATACAATTTGTGTGACATATTCTAAATAGTTAATGCCAAGTTTTTCCCACATCTTTATATTTTCAGTAGATAACAGTCCATAGACGTCCTAATAGTGTCGCTATCCTATGTTTGATTTATTTGTCACCAGGAAGAATTAGCCTGAATAATGTGAGCCAGTCTAGGTTCTGGTTGAACATTTAACATCTTTAAGGTCTCTTTAAAGGACAAATCAGAGACAGTTCACTTCTACAGGCAAAACGTAGAGCTTCCCCAAGACCAACCGTTGCTGCATGACATCAGTTAGCTAGCGTCAGAAAAACAATGAAACTGTACATTTCCCTCTATAAAGCCCCCCCAAAACAAACAAACAAACAAAAAAAACAGTCAGCTGTTTGGAAATATGTCCAGTCCTGAAAACACAGCCTGTCACATTTTGTCAACCATAGAGACACCACCTCATGTTTTTATTAAGGTAACACACCTTCAAAACAAATGTATCAACAAGCTACAAGGTTTAGCATATCTGTCGGTGAATGAAAAACAGCAGACTAGTTGGTGTGACTATTGAAGCGAGTAATTAACTGGCTAAAATAATATTCTGTGCAGTGTGACTTAACTTTGGAATGACTACAGCCTAAATGTAACATATTTAACCTCTGTGATGTACTGGTTATGCCTTATTAGCTGGCAGTATCATTTTAATCCCACTACTTCAGACGTGTGTAGCAATGACCATCAAAGCGTCTGTAACTAAGGAGACTGATTTTTACTGGAATGTTTGTTCTTTCCCAATTTAATTTATTGTTGCTTGTTTTGTTGTTAAGGTTTACCAATCACTGCCTTCATTTGTTGGTTTGCCTCCAATACCTCATCAAGCTCAATCATAAAATCCCAGCCTACTGAGGTCCTGGACTTTATTTTATTATGTTGGTGGGAGCATAAGCCAATCGTTTGAGGATTCCGACTTCCATGGCAACCAGCAACTAAGAATCTGAAGCAAAATCATTTTTATTTACACCAAAATGCTGGGAAAATAATCTCTTTAAATTCGTTCACTCCTCCTGTTACTGCAAGTCGGATTTATTTTGTTTTCATGCAACCAAGCTGTAAGAGCTCTTTGTTGAGTCATTAGGAATATCTTTAGTTTCTGTCATGCATGCTTTCCCAGATTACTCCTGACCAACATGTCTGAACTCAGTTCATTAAATGAGTTTATTTTAGAATCTCTATTTATTAGTGTTGTGTTTGTGAAGTGCTGCAGCCTGACCTCTCCTCCTCGGCAGATTGATGACTCTTCTATTACCCAACAGACCACTTGAAAGGATTTTACAAAAGACAAAGGCTTTTAACTCTCCAAATGGAAACAACAGTCTTACCTCTGTTGGTCCTCTTGTAATAAAACTGTGATCCACTGCTAGAGGGCTGTGTTGGTAATACTTAGTCATGATTTCCTTTGACAACAGGCTAGAAGTATCTACTTTAAAACTCTGTAGGGCACTGCTTCATATCTGACTCATTGCCAAATCATTTAATATGTTTCACTTCCATATAGCAGGCATCTGGGTCTCCACCCACTTAAAGAAATCCCTGCTATATGGACATGAGGCTTTGCTGCATCTCAGAAAGATGCAACCTGAGCAGTGAGGTGTAGCTAAATGTGTTTGTGGGGATGAAGGGGGAAATTGCTCTCGTTAGGATATTATGGACAGATAAATGGAGCCTCTGTTTGTCTACTGCAGTCAACACGACACTCCAGAACAAGAACTTGAGTCACTGAGGCGGTATAGTTTCCTACAACCACAGTTTATCCAGTTACTACCATTTTAAAACTGTCATAGAAACGTCCTGCAGTTACAACCACCTGGTGTTTGCAGAGCGCTTCTTCTCCTGTCTTGGTACAGTGGACTCCCACCTACTCACTGTTCAGATTCAGCTATTGGTGGATTTTTCTGTGGAAAACTGACTTATTAGCAGAAAATTAACCTACATGCAGATTATTTTGCAGAGGATATCTAAAATATTCAATAGAAAATGCAGGTTTATAAATCAGAAGTAGCTCGGCGTAATGTCAGTCAACAAACTATTGACTACTGCAAAGCAGCCAATCCCGTTTGATTTCCTTGGTTCTGATTGGCTGTGCCTCCAAGAACAGAGACAAGGAAGACTGTAGATGTTAGTGTAAAGACAGTTTCCCATATTAATGCACAATAAAGTGTATCTGGAGTTTGAACTCCAGCAGAAAGTGTGAACTGTTTTTAGATCTCAATTATTCACAGATTTCAGCTGTTTTACTTTCCCCAAACTTCTTCACTTAGTCTTTATCTTTTATTTAGTTAGCTTCAGGCTATTTTAAAAACCCATCAAAGAGCAGCTTATTTACACAAAACTTCAAATTGAGCAATTGACAGGATGAGTCACGTTTGGTTTTTTTTAATCTTCCATTTTTCCATTTAAATTCAAACCAGCGTGCATCTAGTGAAGCCAATTCACTTTGAATAATATTACAGAATCATTTGTCACAGATTGTGATCAATAAACCAATCCTCAGTGCAGGCCGCCAGCTCTGAAGCCTCCGGGTCTCCACATTCACTTCAATTAAAAGTTGCAATCGTTTCCCCCAACTCAATAAAGTGACCCTGGAATTATCAACCTGCTGGGGAATTATCTGCCAAGTTTTCCATCATTCCATTGATAACCATCCAAAAAGGAAGACGCTATGGCCAGTTTCCTCTAGCCTTTCTAAAACTCTGCTTGCTTCTTTAAATACCATCTCTGTCTGTTCCAGAATAACAATAAAATGTTACCAATAGGTTTATTACTAAGACTACTGCCTCCCAAACAACCTGATCTTCTTTAATGGAGTTTTATCATAACTGGCCCACAATTCCTCATAAACTACCAACTCATTATGGTGTAGATGCAATTTTAATTTTAACATGCTTACATATTGTATATTTAAATTAAAGGTATATTTTCACATGAACGGTGGGAGGTGGAAATGGTAGAAGCACCGGTGTGTGTCTGCGTGTGTGTGTGGGCAGAACAGCTCATCTTTTGTAAGCAGACAGTTTAGTCTGCATCAGCTGAAGGACGTCCACACACACAACAGGATTTTACCCTGAGTAGCTCCAACAGCTCAGTTTGCACCTGCTGCAGCTGAAACGAGGCCAACAGTTTCACTGAAGGGACATTCTTCCATAGGAGCAGCTCAGCTAGCAACAAACTGTTCTGCCTGGTAACCAGTTAACCCCCCAACTAAACCAGTACAGTCCTGACGAGATGAGCAGTCAGGTCAGATTACAGGCTGCAGAGAGAATATCTGCTGCATGATTTTTCTTTTTTTACTCCAGTTAGGCTCAGACTGGCGGCACTGCAGGGCAAATACAGTTAGGTCAAACTGCAGGCCTGAGAGGTCAATGCAAAAATCTGCCCTGAACTCTATTTAAGGGTACAAGAGTAAAGGGGGCGAAAGCAAATGCTCATTTTATGTATCTGATAACAATAAATTGCTTCCTTTTGCTTCACAAATATGCACATCTTTGTGTTATTCTGTGCAGAATAATGTTACAATAGTGTAAACATTACACAATCCTCTCCATATCAGTGCAAGTTCATGTTTTGCGGGGTCTTCTGAAAATGTGTCACCGTGTTTCCTTCCCATCCAGTCCGACAGAGCTAACTCCTGACACACACCACACACACACGCGCATACACCCCTACACACAGATGCGCACCCACACACACCCACAAGCACAATATTTCCTCTCAGTGTGTCCCTGTTTCAGCTCTACAGAGAAATATAGGGGCCAAAAGTTGAGTTTTTTTCCAACTGTCTCCAGAACCATTTTTGGTTTGGATTGTTGCCCTGAACAAATCAGGCAGGAAGCTCACCAAGTTCTGGGACATTTTCTTCTTTTATTCTCCATATATTTTCCAACACTTAGCTGATCATTTGTATGCGGGGTATGAAGATGAAACACAAGCATTGTGTAAAATCAGCTTGCAGTGACAGCTGCCAGGTAAACACTTGGATCATCACATGCTCTGGAAGGGAGTCGACACGGGCAGAGAAGCTGAGATAAAAATGTCCCCTTAAAGAGATGCTCAGGAGGTGAACCCACGCTGCCCTGGAACCCGTTGGGAACATGAGATGGTTTCTGCTCTGAAGAGCTTCACCCGTTGCTGCTGCACTGGGATCAGCCGCACTGCAGAGCTGTCAGGAGGAATCCAGCAGCCTCAAAGCTGCTCTGACACACAGCGAGCACCGCCTCATAAACCCACTGCCAGGTCACCGAGTTACTGGGTTAATATGCTGCTGCGATCAGGCTGCGTGCATGAGCGACTGTTTATCATGTTGGCCCCCTAGCTGCAGTAGCTACACCCCAACTATGGTCTCAGTCTGTTCAGATCTAACCAGTAGAACTCAGTTAAAGCTAATGTAACCTGCACAAAATAATCAACCCGAATTTTATTTTGGCGGGTCAAACGGAGCAGCACACTTTAAGTTCTGGG
>CAEGAG010252639.1:0-60874 GCA_903067065.1 Brachyrhaphis terrabensis
CCATCCATCCATCCATCCATCCATCCATCCATCCATCCATCCATCCATCCATCCATCCATCCATCCATCCATCCATTTTCCATTCTAGCCAATTTTTTTTTTTTAAATCATGGCTCTTACGTTTAAATACAAATCGAACAACCCACAATAATCACCGATTCCCACTTGCAGTATTCTGACTAGGTATTAATCCTTGAAGGGTTACAGGTTCTGGTCTCTGCAGTCATTGGAGGAGAGGTACTGCTGTCCAGTACATGCTGGATAGGTCAGATCTTGGGCTAAGATGGTTTGTTTAAAGAAAACAGTTTACTTTAGTCAGGCACTTTGCTTTTTATTTTGATCATAGATAGGATTAACTGTATTTCAGCAAATAACCTCAAATAATAAAGTCAGCAAGTTTTATTGTTGCTTCTATCATTTTTCAAGTGCAATTTGCCCTCAAAAGTGGGGTCTAAAATGAAGCACCAATCCTTTACTTTGTTATCCAACTTCCACATGAATCCCTCCTCCATGCGATCATTTGCACGTTCAGTAATTCTTCATGAAAAACTTCCCTTCTGTAGTGGCAGCAAGAATAGTTGAGGGGAGCTCTGCCAGAAGACGGTTTTTGTTCCACTGACATGCTTTCCTTTCACCGGTCCCTGGTGAAGTGCTGGACTCCACTGATATTTGAGAACTGGTTACGGGGGTGATATAGGTTTAATTCTCATGTTCCCTCCAACCTGCCAAGAACAGGCACTCCATGCCAGCTGGAAGGCTTTCACATGTAGACGAGAGCGAGGGTGGGGAATGGAATCGGGGGGTATTAGCAAGGGCTGAAGAGATATACAGTACAAACGGAAGTGCCACTAGACCTTGAAGGTGCAACAGAAGTGTTTTTTTTTTCACATTAGTACACACCCCAGGCTCTTAGTTTTTTGCCATGATGCAGGTCCATTACCTTTAAGTATAAGTGCTTATGTTTGGTCACCTTTTTTTTTCTTTTTTTTTTTTACAGCCGTTAGAGCCTGAAAGGAATCTACCCGGGGTGACCCAACTGTATTTACTGACATCTCTTGAGTTTCCACATGCTGGTAAAAGACTGGAAAACACAGATAATATGTTTGATCGATCAACATGAACATATTTCATTTTGCTGGGATCAATAACAGTTTATAGTTGACAGAGCCCAAAGAACTAGTTTTATTTGTGCTTTTTGATTGAAGTTGTCTTGCTGAGCCGGCAGAGTGAGTCACTGCAGACCAGGCCCATGTGGCAGGCATGGACTCTTCTGTTCTATTATTGCCTGCAATCTGTATTTAAAACTAATATCAGTGTGTGCTGCATGGCTCGGGGCGAAAAGCACCAAACCAATCTGCTATACAGCATGTGTTTGTTTTCGGTTCCTTGTGATGGGAATTAGAATGTGAAAAATAACAATTCCCGTACATTTTTCACAGCTATCCATTTTTTCATTTGAGGGTGTAATGATTAGATTTCTTTTTTGTATTACGTTTTCACCATGTTCGAAACATAATAGAAAAGTGATGTGAAACCAAAGGGAAAACGAGCAAATTAACTGATGTGCAGGAGAAAGACGTTTCTGAGGCTCAACCTTTTGCAGTTTTCCTCATGTTTCTGCTTTTCATGATCATGCTCCGTGGAACACCCTGCAGACATGGAGCCTTTGCTCTGTGTCATACGGTTCCTGGCCTGGCTGCTACCTTCTGCACACCGGTCAGACAAAACAGCATGAGATGGGAAGTCCACATGGATAACCATTTACTACGGTAGGTGTTGCTTCAGGCAAGTTCTATTCTGGGGGAATTTACTGTGTGTACACTGGTGTTACGGCAATAACCTTCTTATAGAGGTTCTTACCCAAACCTTTCTCCTTCAGAACAGTAAGTGGGTTCATATTAAACACAGTTTAAAACAGTTTGTTTACAAAATTTGTAAAAAGAAAAAAATATATTTGTTTTGGTGTTGTACATGTCAGTGACTGGATGGGATGTAGTTTTTTTCAACTTAACTCAGAAAATATTTTGACTTTATTTCACCAACTAATACATTAGATTAGAATAATTCAGACATGCATAATTTTGAAAGACTGTTGACGTGGCAAGAAATATACAATATGAAGTGCTTGAATTTGGTATTCCTGTACTTCAATCTTTTAAGTAGAAAAAAAATCTAAGTGAAAAATTTTTTACTTTTGATTATAATGCTAATATCAGTATAAGCTCTCTCAACTCTCAAACCAAGATAAGTAAAATTCTCTGGTCTGATGTGGCAAATATTGAACTCTTTGTGTGAATTCTAGGAGGAAACCAGGCACAGCTCCTCAGCAGGCCAATACCATCCCCACAGCAAAGCATGGTAGTGGCAGCATCATGCTATAGAGATGGTTTGCTGGAGCAGTAACTGGCAGACCAGTCAGGATAGAGAAAAAGGTGGATGCAGCAGTGTGCAAAGACATCCTGGGTGGAAATTTGCACCACAGCAACCTTGACCTCGTACTTGGGACACAGTTTAGTTTTCATGAGAACAACAACTCAAAGCATGTTGCTAAGATCTCTAAGGACTGTCTTTAAACAGTATTTTAGGAAACAGATTTAATTTATTCAATTTAGAATAAGGGTTTAACATAACAAAATGTGGAGAAAGTTTTAAGTTGTATGATGTAGCTACCAGATTCAAGTTTCAACCTCTGACGTAAATGGATCATCTAATAATTTCTGTTGTTGTTAATTGACAAGCAAGCTTCTTAGTGGGTTCACAGCTCACTGTGAACCCACTCAAAAGTGTTGCACTGGGAAAATGCAACGTTTTTCCTTTTCATGGCTTTCTTTATTGTTCTCCATCTAGTTTGAGCTCATATTTTTTGTAGTTTTTACCACAAGACTATCAAAGTTGTTTTTGCATTTTTTTCAATGTACATAAAGGCAGTCATTTTCTGTGGAGTTTATTTCTAATCATTATGTGTCTTATTACATTAAAAAGTTAGCCTCATTGACATGTTAACAGCTGCAATTTTATAGGAAGGCAACTTTAAAGTGTATTGGCAACAACAGACCTTGTTCAAAAGCTACACAGAGATGATTCATGCCACAACAATGGGTGATAAATCCTGTATTTACAGAATATGGCCATTATTGTCCTGTAATTACCTGTAATGACCAGCTCGTCAGACATCCATTTTGGTTAAAGCAAATCCACTGTCTGTGTGAGTCAAGTGTGGATAAAAATATTTGTACAAAAGAGATATCTATGTTAGACTTAAAATTATTTTTTTTTTTTACTGATTTTAGAGTCTTTGTAAGTGTCTGAGCAAATTCAGTCTTTTTAAATATAAGTTGTGTAGATACCATCTTGCCTGTGGGGATAGAAAGATACTTGGTTTGTAGACTGGTCTGTGTGGAATACTTTTTGTCAGATAAACGGAGCCAAAAATAGGTAAAAAGAACATACCGTGAAAGGTCACTAGTGATGGTGTGGCAGCCATTTCTGCTTTTAGAGTATTAAGGCTAATTAGCATTATGTAGGGCTTATATTTTTATATATCTTAAAACAGACTTCTTTACGTGTTTTTGAAGTTTTAAACTCCCAAGTGGTTTAAAACGGGGCAAAAAAAAAATTCTTGCAAAGATGGGTCAAGAATGAAAATGTCAACTTTTACATATTTATAAATAAATAAAAACACAATTTCAAACATGTGACTCTGAGTTAAGTAAAAACTACATTGATGTTCAAATACATCAAATTAGAGATGTAAATTAATTATGGTTGTTTAAATGTTAAGTGGAATGGTTTTCCTCAAATATCTGTTGATTAAGGATAAAATACCACATTTTTATTCCTCTTTTTTACAATAAACATCTCCAATTGGAGATTTATGAGTCAGCAAACACTAAGGACAGGTTCTAAAGATTACTTATAGACATTACTATGAAATATTCTTTGACTTGTAAGTCATGCAAGTCATTTAGGCTGATGCTATAGTATTGTATAGAAGTACTTGCCCCTCACTGATTTTATTTTTGCATATTTAAGCTTTTAAGATCTCAAAACAAAAATGAATATGAGAAATAGATAACCTGAGTAAAAGCAAAAAAAAAAAAAGCTGCCTTGGCTTTTTTTTTTTGAAAAAGTAACTGTTCCCAATCCTTCCACCCCCTTGTCAAATCACGAATCCACTGTGATTAACTGCAAACAAGAACTAGTCTGACATCATGAAGTAGGTAAAAGTATTTAAAAACCACCACATCAGTACCCATTCTAAAAAAATTCAAGAACTAATTATAAATAAAATCACTTGTTAAAATCACTCTGGAAAGGATTACAATGCCATTTCTGAGGCTTTGTGACTATAGATAACTATAGTAAGTCATTATCTACAAGTGCAAAAACATAAAGCAGTGGTGAACTTTCCCAAGAGTGGCCATCCCAGCAAGAGCACAACCAAGACTCATCTAAGAGTTTGCAGAAGAACCCAGGGCAGCATTTTAAGCACTGTCAACGTCACTTGTCTCTTGTTAAATGTGAAACCTTTTTGGTAGATTTCATCTGATGTAAAACTAAAACATTATTTCACCAAATGAAGATACAACTCACAGTCAAATAAGGTGGTGGTAGTGTAATGATCTGGTGCTGCTTTTTGTTGTAGAACCAAGATAGCTATGTTGTACCTGAGTTGAACCACAGATTCTGCTCTCTAGCTGAAAAATTATGCAGGAGAATGTCTGTTTGTGTCTTTAAGTATGACAAAAAAAAGTAAAAATGGAAGAAATCTGAAAGGGGGTGAACACTTCTTCTTAACACTATGAGCTGATACACAACACAATCAAACAATTTTGTTGAAATTTTTTTGGAGACATCTGAAGATTCAAATTTGTTCCCAAAGAAACAAGCAAATAAATAAATAATTGCAATAAGCACGGGATGTGCCAAATATATATACTAAACTTCCCTTGCAGATTTCATGACATGAATTGCTCTCACTACACATTACAATTTGAGAACTCCGCCCTATAGATTATAGCCACAGTGATCAAAGCTTCTGGTGCCTTTTGCAGCCCACTTGGCTCTGCGTGTCTTTGCTGTGGGGCTGCATTTGCAGGGAAAAGCAAATACTTGGAGGACAATGCGCTGAGAGTGTCCGTCCCTCTGCCTTAGATTTGGCACAGGTTTAGGGTGAGGCATGAGATGCATATTGTTTGTGTTCATTTGAATAAGGACAAATGTCAGATTTCCATGGCTCCGGGCAGCCTGCATGTTAGATGATCAACTCTTTTGGGCCCCTGGATGTGGGGTCATCAGTAGCGCTTCCAGGTCACTGTCACTGCATGCCAGTTTGAGGCCATAATTGACCTTTTGACAGAGCATAGGGAGACAGTCTTTCTCTAAGGGCAAAAATAATCATTTTACATTTACTTTTTGGTTGTGCTCATGTTGACTAATTAAATTGTATGGGTTGCTACAAATGTTAAGTAGTCTAAACCAGATCTTTTATTAGTTATGATCTTACTTAAAAAAAATTTAAATTACATTTGCAACAGTTGCTTTTTTGACCACCGTGGCCAAACAAAAACAAGGCATCAGCCAGTATTTTACATGGTTTGGGGTTACTCAAACTTATTTAATTAACACTGAGCTATATATAAACAAAAGATTTAGTTCCTCTCATGGCCTACTGTAAAAAAAAGCCACTGTTGTTATGGTGGGCATGGCTGCAGAGAAAGGTTGAATACTGCCTGTAACCTAAAGCCCCGGAGCTCCCTCAGGCTTCTTTCCCAGCACACAGTCTCCAAAGAAGCGTGCTTTCATCCTTGACTGTGCTTGTTATACCTCACAACATAGCACCCAAGGCTACATCTCTCTTGAAAACCTTTATCATTAGCTTTCATTCACATTATTAGCTTTGCCTTATCAGTTTATATTGAATATTCCTTACATGTTTATTTTTATGGTATTTTGTTCTGATTCATCTTTCTCTATCACCTAATATTATAAAATGTATTTCTTTGAATCATGCAGTGGTTTAAATAGTGTTTCAAGCAGCTAATCTGATTTTGTGTGACTAAAAGATGCTTCCAAAATATTTGCTTGCTACTTTATTAGTTTTTACCTACATCCAGAAAAAGTGAAAGGAAAGCAGCAGAACGCCAAAGGCCAGGCCTTTGAGACCACAGTGTTACATTATTAATTAAAATATAAGTCGCCTTGTTGCCCATGGGTATACAGTGTAACACACTTGATTGAATCAGGTACTGGCAGCCAGAGCCTTTTTGTATTTTGCGCTTGAAGGGATGAGAGAAATCTGAGCTGGGCTGTATTACTCTACCCACACACGCAGGCACGCACGCAGGCACGCACGCACGCACGCACGCACGCACGAATACAGCTGGGCTGTATTACTCTACTCACACACACGCACACACAAAAAACATGTTTTGAGAAACGGTTGTGAGCTGTTTCTGGAAAGCTATGTGGAAGATTTAGGAAAGACAGATTAATTCCCATAGAGCTATACTGGAAAGTTCTCTCACTTATTTTGGTCAATTCATATTCTTTTTTTCTAAGATGCCTCACAACCATAAAAGGTTGGTTGTTTGTTCAGCTGAATCTCTTGCTAAAAAAAGCTCTTTCTTTGTCTCAACAGATCAACTAAACATATCTAGAATTTGATTCAGCTTAATCCTACATTAACTTTCAATGACACGTTTTTAAATGTTCTCATTCTTGTCAAAGACAACACCTTAGTTGACCAGATATTCTCAATTTAATTGCACACTTGATGCAGGCTGTTAGATCCCTGTATGATCCATGTTAACAAACCATTTAGTACAAATGGTTTGTTGCACTAAATGGAACAATCAGACTTTGGAAGTCTGATTAGTGACTTCCAAAGGCAGTTGGTTGTAATAGATTTTTATGGTTATGGAAGTAAAACAGGTGGAATAAAAAGCATGCTACACATTTTAGATGTTTTGTGAAAAGATATAGAACAAATATGTTGTAACGCAACCAGATGCAATAATTTTATAATTTATGTCCTTTTTATTTCCTCTCCTATTCTCTGATCTCATCTCCTATCTTCTCCTCTTGATTCCTACTGACCTCCAGTCTAGGTCTGTTAGATGTAGTCCAGGTCATGGCAGACACAAGGAGGATGGAAATATCAAAGCCAGCCCAAGGCCCTTACATTCAGTTTTCCTGCTCGAGGTAATCACAGTGTGCAGATCGGTGCAGTGCACAGCTGAGGCCTTGTCCTCTCTGCCTTTCATTCCTCCGTTCACTTTCATGGAGCTTTAATTCACTACATCCAGATCTGCTACCTAAAGCAAATTGCAAGGTTTATTTCTTCACATGGTGAAATGGCTGATGAGATTTTTGTAATTGCAAACCTGTCATCTCTGTGCTTAAAAGGGAAAGTGAGAGTCCTGTTTATATATTAAAAAAATAGACATGAACCTGAATGCATCTAGAGAAGTGTTTGTCAATAAACAGGCCAATTGTGTGAGGTTCTGAAGTGTATCGAGTGGCACAGCTGAGTGAGTCGAATAGTCTGCAGTCTATTGATAACTCGCGCCTGCTTTAAAATCTTGGCACAACAATGCAAGAGGAGCCTTGACCGCTCCACTGAGCAACAATACCTTTCCTCACTGGCAGCTCTAGTGTAACGATGACAAACAACAATAAAGGATCTGTTTTTGCTCATCAGCCTTTCAATCCTGGTACATTTTGATAAGAATATTAAAAGGATTTATGGAGAGAGATCTTTTTGAAGTTCCTCACAGCCACCACAGTGAGAGATCTACCTGCCTTCACATCTGTCATTTCCTCTTTGCTCACACCCACCCACCCTCACAGACAGTTCCTCCTCCTTTATTCCTCTTGCTGTCAGTCTCTGTGCGCAAAGAGCCGGTTGGCTGGGCCTCTAGCTGGGAGGTATGGTGGAGAGTGAGCAGTGTTGATGTGGATGGCCCCTGGTCACAGGCCAGGGCCTGGCTGTTAAAACGCAGCCTCTTTTGTGCGTCAGAGCCAGCACTGCCAGTCCCATTCCGCCCCGTCGCTGAGGGTGGGGAGGCATTTACCCACCGCATGCATTCGTTCCAACGGCATAGCTCGATGCAGGGCTAAATGGCATTGTTACAACGCGTCTCTAGGAAGTGTTGACAGGTCCATATGCTAATTTTAATGAATGCAAGGGGGAAATGCGTTTTTTTGTTCACCTCAGCTCAACTGCAGAATCCTATCTGCACCTAGACTAGCAAAGATAATTGCAGCAAACTCAAATGAGCTCATTAGAAAATGTATTGAATTTACACATTATTTCCAGTAGTTAAGCTGAGTTATTTTCCCTCAGGACTCAATTACATAGTCATTTGTGACTCAGGTAAATGGCTGTCTTTGTGTGACTTTTTCAACTGCGGAACCAGAGCTGCTGAATAATTTGTAAGAAAGCTGTTTTACAAGCATCATTTGTGAGAATTTCAAACTAAGGGGGGGGGAAGAAACTGCAGAGAAGATAACTCCCAGCTTTTGTTCCTTTATCCATTTCATTTGATTAACTAACAATGTTTCTGTCAGTCATGAATTATTTGAATCCTTGTAATGTTTTTGTTCACAATGACCTTGTTGTCTTTCTGACATGCATAATATTGTCAGCAAGAGTCTCACTGCACTTCATCTAGTCAAAAGCGCAAGCGTATGTTTTTTTTTTTGCAACGAAAGGAGGACAGAACACTCAATCCAAAGAAGACCTAGTGAGTCACGGTTCAGTAACAGGGATTATGCCGGCCCACTGTGCCTCGAAATGAACGTGAACATTCATCGGGTGACTCACGCCTTGAACTATATTCTCCCGGAGCCACAATGAGAAGATTGTCGGCGGAGCAGGGCATGGTGTGGAAACTATGTGACAAAGAGGAGTGCCCAAAATTCAAATGGCTTGTCAAATTGCTGTTTGTTCTGCCTGAAAATGGGGGATGTTTTGCTGGAAAACAAAGAAATTTGGATGGATAAGCACGAGAATTTCCAGAGAGCGCTGTTTTGGTGCTCTCTGGATGAACTTAAGTGACTCTGGCTCTGGGCAGAGATCCAATGAACACTGAGGACAGTTTCACAACCCGTGTGGGTCAGTAACCAACATCAAGGTATGGCAGGGTTTAAAAAAGTTACACAACTACTAAAATGATCTATCATGCAATTAAAGCCCTTTCAATGGGATGCCCGTCACAATGCCAAAGGAATCACAGTTCCATGCAGCTGTACAAAGCATCAAGTAGTGCAGTGCTGCCCCTTTCCATCCTGCTACAGTCAACTGCCTGCCAGCTGGCTGAAAAAACTCCTACACTTCGCTCTTGTTTGCAGAAAGGACAGACTCTGGTGTTTGGAAATATTTTCAGTCACAAAATGGTGGGGAAAGTAAAGCAACACACCTCTCACAGCCCTAAGTGATTTGCTGCATGTCATTTTTACAGCATTTTGCAACAGTTTTTCTTCCAAGATTGATCTGCATTTAGCCTTATTCATCTTTACATTTATTTGTTCATTTATTCGGGTTAATTGTAGGCCTGATTTGTGAATGCCTTCTACTTTTCCTGTTAATAGATGCGCTAATCAGAGCTGTGGATCTCTGTAGCTCCTCCAAAGTAACCACAAATGCAAGCTTAGTACATAAAGCAGCTGAAGCTGTCTTAAACAATTTAAAGGCTTAAGACCTTTAAATTGTTTGTTCATCCTGAGCTCAGTCATACTTTCTCTCAATCAAAGCCTAGTAATTTGGTAATCTATGGTGCATCTTATGATGCATCATTACAGTAACCCTTTTTTAAATGTCTTCACAACTTTTTACTGGCTGTGTTTTGTGGTCTTCATGATGCTGATTGTTCAAAAAACAATTTTTCTAACATTCAAGATAAAACAGGAATTATATTGCGATTTAGTTAGTACTAACTACTAATAAGTGAACTTTTGAAGACAACAGGTTGCAGTGGATTTGATTTATTGGGTCAAAAGGGGTTCATTGCCTATAAAAAACTCACTTTATATGTTTAACTTCCATTTGACATTCACAGGCTACTTTGTGTTTTTATGCAACACATTAAAGTTTGTTGTTGTCTGGGGTAAAATAACAAATAGATGCCATATATTGACAATTTATTCAAACAGCTTTATAACTAATTATAATGATATTAATTGTGGCTATTCTGTTTTAAATACAAGCAAAGAGTTTGTTTTAAAACTGTATTGTAAATTTTGGTGTAAATACAACATTACTTTAAAAACATAGTAGTTTTTCCTCAAGATTATCATCTTTTATAATAGTTCATGCCTGTTTCAGACAATTCTTGAGAACCTCAGTGACTGAAATGAGCTACTGAAGTCCTTTTTCTTGATTTTTAGCTGCAATCTCTTTACAATAATAGGGAAAAAGCTCTTCTACAGTGAAACAACTTGACTACACTCACTAAGCATATTCTTTACTTAGCTGGATAGGAAAGGGAGTTGTCAGAAAGGTCATTCTTTAGATTCACATTCAGTGTGTTCAAAGTGCATAATTTGCTCCCAACTCTGCTGAGCCAGCAGCTTGTCATGTATGCAAAACTGAGTTATGTGTCATTCTGTGCACCTCTGCGTTGTGATTTCGTGTTGCCACACAGTCTGTGCCGCAAATGCAGGCTGCCTTTGCCCTCGGAGTGGCCAAGAGGGGAGTGGGACCGAGCCCAGCGCCGCTGCGGCCCTGCGAGCCTCGGTCCAGACACATCCTCTGCACTCAGCTGTAAATATCACCAACAGCTGGTGGCACACAAGCTGGTCATGCTTAAACAAATTCCTGGCATACATGTGGAGAAGGAAAGGGCTTCTTTTGCTTTCCTTTCAACAAAGCACCCATATACTGTAGCTACAATCTGAGAAATTACATCAGCATGTCAAGTCAAAGAAAAGGGATTACCAAGAAAAAAATCTATTGCCATGTAGGTACTTAATCACATACAAGCAATCTATCTTTGAAGATAAATTCCCACCAAAAAAGCAAAAGAAGGTCAAACTTTTTGGAAACCTGTTTGATCCAGCGCTTCTTACCACAACTCATCACGCACACACACAGCTCTGTTTAGTGAGATAGGATTCATCAAAGTCACCTTTGAGCTCAGTCGTCCATCTACTGCTCATAGTATCACGGATAATGACATTCAGTGTAGCCCAGATCACATTTATGATAGCATATTTGATACAGCTGTACTCCAGTGAAGAATAACACAGCCTAAAAGAATACCCCCCCTTCCACCTGCCCTCTTTTTTCAGTTTAAACACAATCCATTTTCCAGTGTAAATCACTTGTCACTCTATTGCAAATGTAACTGCTGTGATCTGAAAGAGAGAGGTGGAGAGACAGAAAGAGGGAGAGTAAAGATTATCTTTTGGGCCATTTCACTGGCACCGTTGCGTGACAGAGACTGACAGCTCTTTCAGATGACTGACAGGTGTCCTTTGAAATGCCGGTGAAGCAGCTTCTGTTCAGACTGTTGAAATGCATATTTGGAGCTCTTATCATAAAGGCATGGATGGCCCAGATAGGTGCCGTTAACATTGCAAATGGGTCCAGAATTATTCATTGTCAGTGCTGTGGGAAAGAATGAGGAAGGGGCTGTGGAGGTGTGTGTGTGTGGCGGTGGCGATGGAGGGGGTGAAGTTTGATTATTCTGCTCACACAATGGCAGGGTGCTTAATGATTCCTCTCCACCTTGGCAGCGGCATGTGCCGACTTCAGGCGCTAGCGGCGGGTGACACAGGTCTGGCCAAGTGTTAGAGCAAGATCATACGTCCAGGCCCCATTTTAATTTCTAATACATTAATCTTTTCCTCGCAGATCCTCCATGAATATTCCAGGGCTCCTTGTTTGTCAGGAAGGCTGTCTCGCTTTCATCTATTCAGGTGGTTTCATTCACTGTGAAAGCCAGCTAAATGGACCCGATCAGTCAATGACAACTGGGATACAATAGAGCCCCGTAACACGTCCCTTTTCTCCTTTCAGGCTCCTGATAGACAACCCTGACACCTGCTCCCCAGGGACACCATCCGCCAAGTCACTGCACTGCTCCTGGAGAGACTTCCTTTACTTTATCAGCCCATAAAGGATTGTCAGAGGTGACTATATCTGCTGAGGTATGGAGCTGCCCCCTTCTGACCTGCCACCTGACGTGTGGTCGAGGCGCCACGCAATGCGTCAGGAGCGGATTAAGGTGGCTTAAATGCTGTCTTACAAGCAGATTCGGCACTTCACACTTTCTAGAAATGTTAAGCCTTTGTTCTCTTCCATTAATTAGCATTGTCTTAAGTTCATTAGACCACAGCTTGTGTTGTTACTAATGAGGCAAGTTAGACCACCTACACACACCATACCTTTGTAGAGCTTGACCTGACATAGGTGTTATGTGCTTTTCTGTCCACAGCGTAATGACTTACATTGCTACTGAGGGAGGTGGGACTTACATGTCAACCACTGTTTTTGAATAGCAACAACATAAATGGACAAATTCCAGTTAGGTTTCAGGATACATTGTGTAAGAGAGTCAGTATTACTTAAATTGGTTACTTTTTATTAAACTCTTTTAGAATTCAACTGCAACAAATGATTTGGTGGATCATACTCCTCTTACAAACAGACAAATGAGATTGAAATTTATTTTAGTCAGAGGATAATTTCATATCTATCTGTTCAGTTCAACCAGGAAAATTTTTCTCTGCTGCTGCTTTTAGTTATGGTGTTCCTCAAGGATCCATTTTGGTGCCACATACTTTAATGGGTCAGTTCTTCTTTTCTTTTCATCATTATACAGATGACACATAGATTTACATGCTAATTCCCCTTTCCCTCCAGAAACACCTTCATTCTTTGTGACGTAGGTTCACCAAGATGTCAGAAAAATTTATGAGATTTTGATCCACATTGATCCAATTGGTGGAAATTAATCAGTTGTCCAGGATCTTCATTTTGAGTTCCACCACATCCCACAGTGCTCTAATCCTGAGTGTAATGTGTTTCTGAGCCACTTTGCTGTTTATGTACTGCTAGAGGTCTTAGGTCATCTCTTATTTTTAGCTCTTTTTATTCCTTTACACTGCTGTTTTAAACATGTAAATACAATTGATTTGATAAGATTAGATTTATGTCTAAATTTTTATGCCAAAATATTATCTAGTATTTATTTGGAATGATTACAAAATTAATCCTGAGTAATGATCTCAAACGATCTCAGTAACCATTTAAGGATTCAGTGATCTGAATCCTTAAATGGTTACTGAGATCATTTAAGGATTCAAACAGGGTAAAATCCTGTTTGGATGGAGCGTAAAAGACAGATTTTCCCAGTTTCTAGACTTCCACAAAAGTTTCCCTACTTTCCTGCAAGACGTCTCAGGGCAGTGCACTTGTGTTAAATCCAAATGAGCCTATCTGTCAAATCTCCCCTTTCCATAGCCAAATGAGACTCACAGGGGCCTATATTCTACAGCGGCGCCACAAAGCACTATAACTCAACACAGAAAGCACCCCAGCATTGGAAACTTAAAAGCACATTGGCACATATGGATATTAGAAGTGTCAAGCCCTGTGATGTAGACTGGGTGCCATTCATAATTACGATATCTGATTTAGGCTCAAAATGAACGCTCTAAAGGGAAAACGAGAGGAGAGCACCAATATTTTAATGGAGCGGAGACAGCCTTCTCCCTCAAGGAACATCTTCACTGACAGTGGCTGCTGGAAAATTGGGATTTATACTTCCTGTTTTCTATTAATATGGAGATGAATACAGGTGTTCCAGTGTCGTAAAATTAGTTTAGCTCTTGCATATTGCAATTACACGTGTTGAGGAGAAAAGCGAGCTATGTGCATGTTCACAGGCAAGAGAAAATGGGAAAAAAACACCTAGATTTAAAAATGAACATAATAACAAATAACGCTTTGCTCTCCAGCCCCCCTCAGCTCAGTTTGGAAAATTGTGGCTTGGCAGACACAAACACTTTTCCTTGTTTCTCACATTAAAAAGGGGCCACAAATAAACTGTAAAATATTTCACTTTGCAAGGGTGAAGTCTTGGGATGCCTCATCAAACCCAGGCAGAATTCCCTCCTGTCTGCTGTGGGGATTTGTGGAAGGTATTGTAGAGAAGCTGACACTGGCACAATTCCCAGCAGTATGAGGTGGGGATACACCATCTTAAAATCCTATTAAGTTATGGCTGAGGCTCTTAGGTCACCACTTTCTATCACATAAAACTGGAGGTCATACATAGTATAGACAGAACTATTGCTGTCAACATTGTATTTTCTGTTTTTCTTTTTCATAGAAAGTACTCATAGGTCAATGGTTTAGTGTTTAGCTATATCTCTCTTGGAGAAAGCCATTAATGGAGTCATTACCACTATTATAATTAACTCAGTGTAACCCTTTGTATTTCTTTCTGGTACTCATTGTGAAGTCATTTACATATTTGTGTCTCTGTCATTGACACAGCTCCTATAGTTGCCGACATTACATCTGTTTGCTCTTTGTTTTTTCTCTCTACAGTGGCCTAGCGCTCTTTATTGTGTTCACCTAGACAGTGCTACCACCTTTGCCTCTGTTGCAATTAACTGTATACTTTTGTGTATCACTGGTTTTGTATTTAACTGTGTCACTTTGATAGACAAAGCCATTGTGAGTGTCAATATTGCATTTACCTTTGGCTATGTTCAAACAGCAGGCAAATGTTATTCAAATCCCATTTCTTTTGCCCATATCCATCTTTCTCATAACAGTCTGAACAGTCCTATTCATTCTTTTTATTGCCCTGTCCCCGCAAAATCTGATTTGGGACACTTTCATATGTGGTACAAAATTGGATACATATCCAGTTGTCAAAGTATTTGCAGTCAGAACAGTCATGTCACATTTTATCCGACTTTCGCTTCATTGACATGAGACGTGTCATAATTCTGCCCCCGAAGAAGACAAATGGTAAATTCAGACATAAAAAATGGCTTTGCTATTAGTTATGTTTTTTTACTCTTTAAGCTTGCTTTGTTTTTTGTCACCTTGTGACAATAAGATCATAAAAAGACAACTTTAAAATTTACCCATAGACGACAACATTGATTATTACATCCGTCTACACAGCACAGAAGTCTAATTGCAGTTACATTTAAGTAGCCAAAATGACCACATAAAAATAATGTATTTTGGTAAAAACTCAGAATTTAGCATCAAGACCAGCTGTGTGAAGGTAGTTTTTTGTGCTTCTTTTGTATTTTTTTCCTTAAAAGGTTCTTGACCCAGACAGTCTCTGTTTGGCTGTATTTCTTATCCCGTAGAGATGCAGTTATTATGACCACCAATGGTATCTGCTGTCTGTGCTTTTCTGTCCATTGAAGGTTCTCCAGCTATTGGCTGTGTCTCTTTCTCATAAGGGAGTTATGCCTGGCCACTCTTGCCACATGCTTGTTCTGGATGAGAAATTAATGCCAAGTCAATGGCTCAATAAAATTGGCTTAGAGACCGAAGTAAATCGGAGAGTATGTAACTGAATCTTTTACCGTGATTGTATAGGAATTTATTTCTTTCAACATATATTGATTCCAACTAGGTTTAGTGGCCTTGTAAAGATCCCTCAGGTGGCATTTTTTGTCAATTGGCACTAAATATTAAACTAAATTAGACGTGAAAGGATGAACAAACAAACTAGGTGTTTTTTATATCTTATAATACCAGATTGCAATGTGTTTATTAGTGAACTACTAATTATAAAACTTGTACTTTGAGTATAATATTTACATTACTATAGTATTTCACAATTTTTAAAAGACACTCCTATGTTTATTCGTGCTACATATCAATCTATTGTTTGAATTTACGTAAACCTAGAGTTTTTAGTGATGGCAATAAAAAAGAAAAAGGAATAAACAAAGCTTAAAATGATTTGAAGTATTCCATATTTGCCTAAAATTAAACGCCATCTTGTAGTTTCTGCAATTTCTTCAGAGGTAACTCTTGGCCTGCTCTGTGACTTAATCAGTATCAGTGTAGCTTCTGTTGCGCTGTACTTGAAAGCAACACAGATTTGTAACAAGACATGAAAGCCACAGCATTTACCTGGCATCAGGCTAACTTTCCCCCCCACAGCCCACAGAGTGGCTGTGGCATTGAGGCGAGACATTAATTCACTGTGTCAACCTGTCCCCCTGGAATATTTATGATGCTAAATACATTTAATTAGGCACCACGAGTTCTGATGGGAGAGAGAATGTAGTGACAGTGAGAAGAAAAAAAAGATTTTGTTACCTCTAATGGTGATAGGCTGTTAAAGCTTCATGCTCAGTCTCAATGATGGGAGAAATAACTACACCATGGAGGGGAACTTGAATTATCATTTGTGGCATGTTCATTACGCTGCCATCACAGCACCTCAAATAGGAAAGTACATATGCTTGCTGAAAGGAAAAATGTTTTCACAAGCATAAACAGGTATTATTAATTCACTGACGCTGACACTGCAGGGAAGATGCAAAATTAACAATCAATTTTCATCGCACCAAAGGTTTATTATAAGAAATTAGACCTATACATCACACAGTGAGTCCTATTAGTTCTACTCACTGCAGTAACATACTTCATCTATACAGTGCCTTGAAAAGTATTCAAACCGGTTCAGTATTTTCACATTTTGTCACATAAAAACACTTCAGTGATTAATTTATTGAGATTACATGTGCTATACTAACATCAAGTAGTGCATTGTTGTGAGGTAGAAGAACAATGTTGCACTGCTTTAAAAATGCTTCTCAAATATATATACTTAAAAAGTGTATAATGCATTTGTATTCAGCCCCCTTTATTGTTGTGCCTATAAATAAAATCCAGTGCAGCCAGTTCACCTCTATGTAATTTAATGTCTATATAAATGTGACTTTGAAAACATTAATGATCAAACAGCATCATGACTACAGGGAACAGAGCAGACAGGTCAGTGATAAAGTTTTTAACCAACCACAGAGCATTGTTTGATCCATTATCTGAAAATGGAAAGAGAATGGCACAACTATGCTCAGATCATTTATCAAAGAAGCAACCAAGTGGCCCCTGGTAACTCTAAAGTTCATAGGAAATGTGGGAGACACCGCAAGCATGTACCAGAACGTGCTCTGGCTGGAGGAGACCAAAACGAAACTTTCTCATCTAGCTGTAAAACACTAGTGTGGAAGACTAACAACGCACATAATCCTAAACACGTCATACCAACATGAAGCATAATGGTGGTTGCATCATACTATGGGGATGCTTTTCTCAAGCAGGTACAAGGCAATTGTAACAGCAACTTTGGAATTCATCTTCCAGCAGGACAACCATAATCTGACATGCAGACCTACAGGGGAATGGAGTCAAGTGATTCACATTTTACTGTCAAAATCTCGCACAGAATCTGTGGCAAAACTTTATATGCTCTTCACAGCAATCAAACTAATCTGGAGCTGTTTTGCAAGGAAAAAATTCCAATAAATTACTTTCAAGTTTGTGGTTGTAATGTGACAACCGTTAGAAAAGGTCAGGGGGTTTGAATTCTTCTTCAAGACAAGGCAGTCTTCACTAATTGAACAGTTTGAGCAACCCCCCCCAAAAAACAACATATACTGTATATACTTTGTGCCACTGTGCTCCAAACATCACAGAAAGACTGGCTCTGATGCATTGGCTGACAGCCCAGAGTAAAGTGAGACATCATGTCTGCGAGTGATAAAAACATGGCTACAGTAAATAATAGTCAGTTTCCATCTTGACATCTGTCATCCGAGTGGAAATGGATGGGGAAATGACCAGCTCTCTATCGGCCGGGCTGCGGCTGTGTCGCCGGCTGAATGATGCAAATAAAAGATAATATCAGTGCTGCGCTGAATGGCATTACTCCAAATCTAATGTCATTAAAAAGGGTGGGTATTAGCTCTGCTGTCTAGAGGTGCTGGTGTGGACCGCTCCGGTTTGACTGACACACAGATTAAGTGCAGTGACAGGGAGCACAATAAAGTCATCAGAGAATGTGACATGTCAGTTAGAGCAGAGAGGGGGGGTGGATGAAGGGATGAATTGTCACTCTCTGTCAGAGCCCATCCTCTCTCTTATCCACGATGTCCCATACACCACCGTGGGAAAACAGGGACGGCACAGCCACGTCAGACAAATATTTATTCAGGTAGGGGATAAGCATGCCCACTCAAGTGTTCTTGTTCGCCACGTGTTTGTAAATTTGCTGTCATAAAGCACACTAGGTGATAGAGAAAGAGCCTAAGAGTTTGGGTGAGAATCTGAAAGCTATCACGGAACCTAAAATATATTTGAATTGCGAAACAATAAACATTTCTCGAAAATTACAAAAAGATTACCTTTGACTTCAAGAAACAATTTAATTTCAATTATGTGGACTAGACAGGCATTTCTAAAATCCATTCATGAATCCATTGTCTATACCCACTTTTCCTTGCATAGTCTGGAGGTATCTGGTGCCTATAAGCATCAGTCGATGGGTGAGAGGCGCCATACAGAACAGGGTGCCAGTCATTTCTAAAATAAAGTTAATTTTACAGCAACATGCATACATCAGCTATAAAAATGAAGATGCCAGAGTGACCATGTTTGTTTTGGATGCAAAATATAACCTGTTGCTGTGCACTGCGAGTCAGCTGGTTTAAAGTGGTCTAAAATAGTTTATCTTTGTTTATAAAACTATTGCAGAACAGGCCAAAAGAAAGATTTCAGCTAAATTTAGCTGATGTTCATTTGTTTTTTGCTGTAATCCATGTATCAAAATCAAAATGATGGATAAAAGTTGGCTTTAACATTCACTACACTTTCACTTTTTTTTTTGGTAAATTAACAATATTACATATAGAAAAAAAACAAAACAAAATACTACTTTACAAACCCATAATTTACCAAAAAAAAAAGGAATAGGCTGAAACCAAAGTTTATGCAAAGTAATTTCTGAGTTATGTTATTTTAGTACCAATAGGAATAATTGTTACGTTACATTTTAATTAATTTTTTAATGTAAATACCGTGAGAGTATAAAACTCAAACCTATCGTACTATGAGAATCTTAAACGCATGTATACAAAAAAAATATTTATTTACTTCTGACAATCCAGAAACAAACATGCTTTTCATTATCTTTTAAATGATAATGCATTCTTTCACTACAACAAAGGAATTCATCTATTACCCACCTCTGTATCAAGCTGCTTTAATACCTCAGCATGTGTCTGGAGATGGCTTCAGCTTAGAGATCTCAGATTATACCATCTGGCCAAAAGATGGCAATGTTGCAGTGCTGAATTCCAAATGAGCTTTTCCTCTGGCTAGCCCCCCATCACAAAGTGGTCACTGCCCTCCTCTGCAGCATTCTTCCTCTCAAACCTTACCCAGAAATCCATCCACCATCCACACATGCTGCTCTGGGTGCATCTGCAACAGAGTACAGGAGTAACCGCTAAAGTTCTAGAAGATAAGCTGATTTCATTTGCAGACAGGCAGAAGACAAAGTTCTGTTTGACAAGTGAAGGAGAACTGGACCATAATACATCAAAGTGACTCCTTTCTCTTACAATATGTGTTATATCTTGAGTAACTTTACCTTCTTAAACTTTTCTTTATAGGAGGAACACTTTAGTGGTTTGAAATGTTTTCCCTAAAACATTATATACTATTGTAATTATTTCTTTAGATTTTTTTTCTGACATATAAATCCTTTTACATAGCTTCCATTAGAGACTCTATTTTGTCCTTTATGGTGCTTGCTTTAAAAGAAAAAAAAAAAAAAGAAACCATCACCTCCTGTGGCAGGTCCATACATTATGAAATAAAGTTTAGCTACATGAAGTGCAATTTGCATCTTGAAGATTTTTTTTTGAGTGTTTCTCAGTAGTTACAGACAGTGGGAAGGCATTTCAAAGCATTTGGTTGCAGCCAAATAGACTCTCAGCAGGACTGCAATTGTACAGCTATTATTGTCCTAAAATATGTGCCTCTGCAAATGGATTATGAAATTATGTCATATGCTCAAGGGGTTAACCGACTGGTCGGCTGAAAATAAATTATCTGTGTGTCAATCTCCTCGAAATTACATCTCCCTTATACATTTAGGGATTTAAAAACGGACAATTATCACAAGACTTCCATTAACTCAAAAGTGGAAAAAAATAAATACAAGAAAAAAACAAGTAAAAAACTTTGCACACCTTGTTTTATCCTACTTAGCGACACTTGTTTGCTCTGTTGTTTTGAATGCGGCAGGAAGAGAGCTCTGTCTCTCACGGCCACTTTGCTGCTCTTTATTATTGGCTTATTGCCTTTAAGCTGTCACCACTCAGAGTGTTTCGTCTCTCAGGGGATCGTCCTCTGGGAGTCGAGAGAGGCCGACTGGCTTTGGCTACTCGGATCTGTTGCACTGTGTCATGCAGCATGTGCTGCAATATTATATTACTTGTTTTGCTGATAGGTTTTATCACCTGAAACACCTGCAATGACAACTTGCAAATAAGAAAATCAGAACTGTGCAAATTGGCTTAAAAATTTTATGTTCAAATCAAGTTATTTGCATTTATTTTAAATATCGCTGGTTTGTTTGTTTTGCAACCCAAAAAAATTGCAGCACAGAATAGCATGCGGATGTTTCGGTGTATAAGGTCAACAAATATGAAAAACACAGGAGCTGAGTCCTAGTTGAACCTCTGTCAGATAGCGTCTTTGCTCCTGGCGGTAGTTTATTATTGGTTATTACATTAAAGTGACCGTATCCCAGGCAGACGTTTATATAAAACCTACAGGGAAGGTATAGCAAATACTTGTAGCTTCAAACAAAGGAAAAGTGCAAATGCCTTTTTATGTATTTTCTTTTTCAATTAGATTTTTAGTGCGATATAGAGTTTATCTAACAAAAAAATCCCCATCTCAGTTTTTTTTTTTTTTTTTTTAAATGAAATAGTTTATTCAAAAGTTTCAGAAATCCTCAGATTTTAGCAAAGGGGTGTGATTTTTCTGCTCCCCGAGCCTAATCTCACCATTCCTCCACCTCTCCTCTCTTATGCCAGTCACATTTTCTAATTAGCTTTCCCTGTGGAGGAAGAAGATGGATTATATTTTAATATCTGGGGCCTAAAATTAGTTTATGTTTTAGCAAGTTAGCACTTCTCAGAAGTTGATTTAGTCTTGAAGCTGTAAAACCAGTGAGCTTGCAATTAATCATTTTCCTTTAGTCTGGTTCTCAAAGCGCAAAGAGGCTGTAGTGTCAAAAGCTGGATCACAATAGGTAAACACCTAATTTACACTATTTAGAAATCACCTCTCCGGTATTGTAGGAATCGTGACGCTTGCTCCCTCAATTGTTCGGCCCCAGGCTCCGTTATTAATTACAGCGCACTTCTAACAAAGCTACATTGTCTATGACTAATCATCGACATAGAGTGATTAAAGATGGTTCTCAGTTTTCGGACTCATTTTCTTCTCCTTGGTCCGCGTTTGTTTGCTCATGAACTGCCTGTTAAAGGCTTTTCTCTCCCCTTTTGTGTTAAAGATTTTGGTTTTGGTGTTATGCGATTATCCAGCATCCTGAGACGTTTTCACTAGGCCATCAATCAAAGCTATAGGCTTGAGGGAGAGCCTCAGCAGTGCTGCTGCAGTGATGTAAAGCACAGAGGGATAAATGGTTATTAAAAAGTGTGTGCTGTTTTATGTTGACACATTGTTCTTACCAATCACTAATCTGTTATTCTTTTAACAAAATACTTGAAAATGTTTTATATCATCAACTACATATTTATTTATTTCAAAACAGTTTTTTTAATAATTACCCATCTGGCTTTAGAAGAAACTACTATAATCATGAATAATTTTCCACAGAGAAACTTACACCAGTGATACTTATGCTTATTGAGTTGTTTTTCGAACATTGTTTAGCTTAAAACGTTTTGTTCATATCTGACTGGTGAAACGTTTTTCTTTTCTATTAGTGAGTATGAACAGGATCAAGTTTTTGATGCTGATGTAGTTCCAAAAGGATGAATTCTGGGGCCTCTTCTTTTTTTTTTTTTTTAAAGGTTTTTATGCTTCAACGTGACTGAGATTGTACAATTTATCTGACCATTTTTATGTTGAGCTTAGAGTTTAGTAAAAGTTTGCAAGGACAGTTTTTTAAACAAATAAATGTTTGTTTCAAAGTTGATGTGTAATAAACTTGCTCCTGTAATTATAAGACATTAGAAAACTTACGTGTGTATGGAACCCAAACTAGCTTTAGTCAATGAACCTAAAGCTCCCACTGGCTTGATGTATCTGTCTAGTGACAATGTTAATTTTAAGAATAAAACTGAATTTCTTCTCAGAAGTTCAGATAATATGAAACATCTTATTTGCAACCATGCCACAAATAAGATGTGACAAGTTATTTGTGACAATAAGATGTCACAAATAAGCTCTTGTGACCGTGTCATTCAAGTTAAAACATCTTTCTTTAACACATTTTTTCCTCACTGAGACATCAGCTGATGCAATATGCTTCTATTAGGCTTTTAACCAAAGCCAAAATCTTTCAGAACATAACTCTCATTTTACATCCCATCTGACTATACATATATATTATTTTAAGATACTAATTTCAAAATACCAGGCATCGTTTATAAAGCTTTAAATGCCCTAGCTCCTTCTGGGGTGTCTGGATGATTCAATAAATGCATTCCAGAAAGATCTGTAAAATTGTCAGGTTCAAGTCTTATAGTCTAGGATCTAGAAAAAAAATCAGCCCTTGGTTCTTAAAGTGCTAATGATCCTGTCTAAAACAGGAACATTCATAAATTACTGAATTGTCTTGCTTTAAAAGCAATCTTAAAATGTGTGTTTTCCGAAACTTTCCTCACTTTTATGGGCTCCCTGGTTTTATTTAAAATATAATAGAATAAAACAGAAACGTTTTTCAGTGTATCACAAAAACTAAAACTTTCTGGTACACTCAAATAGTTACTCAATATAAAATAGTAGATAAATAACAAACAAAGCTCTTTCATCCTTTTTACCCCGGTCATAAAAATCACACTGAAGTCAGTCCCAGAAAAATTTCATGGATGTAATTGTATGTGTTTTTAAATTTTTTTATTTATTTCTTTCATTCCATGTTTGATGTCTGCATTTCTTGTTTTTGATTAACCATGCTTGTTTTTTGCTTTCTATTAAATGTGCTCAGAGTAAAGTTCACTTGACATGATTAAATGTTTTGTTCACCTACAAGACTCACAACTATTTCCAGTCACACATGGATAATACTATTTCACAACATTAAAAAATCTTTCCAATGTAAAAGATTTTGTAGAACATTTAAATGTGATGCCAATTAAAAGCACCAGGGAGAAGTTTGAATTTTTGATGAGTTAAAGTGAAAACTGACTGACAGTAGAGTAGGTGTATAGATGATGCTGCCCTCCCATGCAGCCACAGAGACCAAGGAAAGCATCCCCTAAGCCTGGATCTGGCATGGCTTTGGAGTGTTGTTTTGTGACTGGAGGTGCAGTGGTGTTGGGGGGGATCATCGGTGGCTCTCTCCCAGGGAGATGAGCAGGAGAGGGCCAATTTCATATGCGGGGCTCGGCCCCTGGGTCTGAGTGGAGGTGGGCTGGGTCCACCCAGTATCCTTGCTTCATTAATCATCCCGCCAAGGCTTACCGGCAAACCCCCTCTCCGCCCTCTCCTAGACAACCCCTCGGATTACACAGAGCCAGCAAAATGTCAGCCCAAATCTGAGTCTTGATGCAGATAATCATTTCAATAATATTTCTCCATTTGTGCCCTCAATGCCGGGGGAATAAAGCTTTTCCTCTGTCAGGTAGCATAAGACTACAGTTGGTGGGAATACTTGACTCTGAGCCAGATGGCTTAGCCGTGCTTGCAGCATATGTTCAACAAGCAGTCCTGTGCCAAGCGCGCATTAGGTTTTTATTAATTTGAGGCAGCCAGGAATGCATACGTATATATTTACCTGATCCCACCCCTCCTCACCACTTCTCAGCCAACCGGCTCCCTATAGAGAAGTTAACTGAACTCTGCAGGTGCGTGCAGCAAGAAATATTATCATCATTTCTATCACTTTGGCTTTTATAGTTGCCACAATTCTACTGCCGCATTGTATAAAACTAGGAAAAAGGGTTAGGTATTTCATTGTAATTAAACATTTTCTATATCCTATTTTATAGTAGTTTCTCAACAATCAAAGGCAATTATAATGTATATTTATAGCTATAATGTAAGATGCGGTGTCACTGGTTGTTCAAAGCAAATTACCATTTAGATGCATGAATATGCTTGGGTCCAACACAAAAGAAACAGTACCGCATGGGAGGGCAAATTTATTCATTACCACTAAGTTGAACTTCCTTTTAACAGCCTGGTGCTCTGCAATCCTGGGAGTTCTTTCCTCAGTGACTTATAGGAGAGCAAGGGGGAAGAAGAGAGAGGAGGGGAGGAACGGGCGCCCCGAAAATGTCAATAGAAATAGTAAGTGTGAGAGGGAAGGCTTGCCTAATTAGTGCCCATTTAGATTTTATGATGGCTCCGAGATCTGCTCTTCCTGACAGAGAGCACTATAGTTGCATATTGTCCTAGCCTGAGGGAACCATAGGAAAATCCAGATTTATTGTACCTATCATACCAGCATATTTCATTTGCCATTATGAGATGCCATCTTGCAATGATGCCAGATTATTTATTACAGATTAAATTGTGGGACCTGGGTGGTTCAGGAACATTTCAAAGTACAATTCTTCTTATTAACTTCTTCATTATCTGCCGTGCTGTGATCTAAAAGCTCTTCCCTTTCATACCTGTGTTAACAAATACATAGATTGGACAATGTCTAACAGCTTTTCTACTGCGTGGATTAGAGTCGTCATGCAGAAAACGACTTTTCTGTTTTGCTCATACTTAGTACAGACTGTGTAATCACTGAGCAGAATTTCAATACAAATCTATGTTCTATTCTAGCATCTTTTTATGCTAAAACTATTAATTGCTTTTGTTGCAAAAAATTAGGAATTTGCAACTGAAATAAAAGACGGTGTTCCAGATTTTAATCTCTTTAATGTTAAAGTCTTCTCAAGCTGCACACAGAACCCTGTACCTCTGACAGATTATTCATCTCTTGTTTTACACGGTTTTACAATGCTTGAGTGGTTTTATGGGTTTTGCGATTTTGCTAGCATTTATTTCTTGTGGACTTAAAGGACCCGGATGTTGACATTTATCCTATTTACACATCAGGATTACATCTCTGCGAAGGCCCTGCATTTAAGTCATTGTGCTGGATGGAATTAAAATGTACTCCATGCTGTGGAGGGAAGCTCGTTGGGGAATAGCCAGGGCCCCTGGACTCCCATTACCCAGCATAAAAGTGTCAGCCACTTTAATTACATTCATGTCATCCCCGGTCCATTTTATTTCTGCTGCAATCAGATTTCTTATGCCTCGGTCTCAACCCGCTGGACAGTGTTAGTGGGGGAATGAAAATCTAAAAGGATTTAAATTTTCTTGCCTTTTTTTAGCCTCCAAACTGAAGAAATGATGACACATAAGTCTGACTGGTATTTAGATATTAGAAGTTACAAGTGCCCCCAGTTACACTGGCTTGGAAAAGTCTTCATACCTCGAGGCCATTTTAACACAAATGAAGTGTTGGATTATAGTCCCGACTGTATGCTTAGTGTCACCCTCTGAGAACATTAGCCCCTACACCAGGGGGCTAATGCAGTCTGTTGCAAGTTTTCTTAAACAATTGTATTATTTAGATCCAACTATCTTTTGATCTGTTCTGGCCAGCTTCCCCTACAGGAAAAAATATTCCCAGAGCAGTAAGCAGCCACCATGTTTCATGAAGAGGTGGGTGTCAGGTGGGGAGAGTTTTTGAATCTATGGATTTGTTGATTAAGATGGCATACCCAGCCACTAAATATCAGTGCACCTCACTGAGAGGGAATGAATTGGTACACAAGACATAGTCAGCAGAGAAAAGGGGGGGAAGAAAGGGTCAAGATCCACCGGTCAGACTGTTAGCGAGCGCGGCAGAGGCAGTGTCACTTACTGTTTCACGGGGAAGCTTCTTGACCTTCTGGGAGTGAACGCGAGATCCTCTCTTGTTTATACTCAGCCATGGATCAGTGCATGGAATATGTCTACATCCTCTCAGCCAATTTCACACAGAGGAGGCGCGGTGTGGGCGGCCGACACAAGCCGTTTCCCCTGAACGATGAGACCCATCCCTCACGAATGTCCTCCATCTTAAACTGGAGGTGCACGAAGACCAAGAAAGACAATGGCACTCAACTGCTCCACTGGGCCACACTATCTTTTCCCAGAGGGACACTCATGCTGGGACAACCCTCTATTTTTGAGTCCCTAACCGAGACGATCCATACTCTCCCTCCAAAAAAATTATGAACAATTTGAAACCATCGGAATCTTTATCTGGTTACATTTATGTTGCATCTTCTAGACTGAATTGCCAAAGTGTTTTTAAAAATGACAAATCTTTTCAAGGGGAATTTATACAATTAACGAGCAAAAAGGCATTATTCAGATGAATTATCAGAGAGGCATCCAATTACCTCTTATGATTATAACACAACACACTTGCTATAAAAACATTTATTATACACATAAAGAAAGGAGTTTTTCTAAACTAAGCTTCTCCCACATATTGGTCCCTGAAAAATAAGCACAAACCCATCCTCCAGACTCATAAACACAAAATAAAGGATTTATACCATTGTGGCCCAGTCCAATTTTGCATTAACAATCAGAAGGTAATCAAACCTCAGTTACGGACTCCACTTCAGAAGTACACACTGCACTTACATGGAGCCTCTTCACTTCATGCCCAATTGATCTAATTACATAAAGGAATTCTCACTCTCTGTCGCTCTGATTTACAGGCTCCTGTTAGATCCGGCTGTTCAGTTAATTAATTCTCCATTCTTTATCGCAGTGGTGGACCAGGAAAGATCGCCCAATATCCTGTCTTTGTCAAGCTCTCTTTCGCTGGCCTGTTTTGTCTTCCTGTTCAGTATGTGCCAAGCACCTACAACCAGCATCCAATGCTCCTCTGTGCCCTTTCTCTTGTAATCAGCGACCCCTGTTACTCAATTATGGGGTGTGAATTTGGGCTCTTTGGTGACCTTCTCCAAGTGATCCTACTACTGACCCTTCAATAAGAGCGCATTCATCCTCACCGCTGCTTTGTGTGTTGCCTTGCATTTTTTTTATTTGTGGGATCCTTTATGAAGAGGGAAATGAAAGGAAACAGGTCACTTGTGTTGTGTTCTCACATCTATCCCACTTCAGAGACTCTGAGCAGTAGCTTGGTGTTTACTTTGAT
Source organism: Brachyrhaphis terrabensis (assembly GCA_903067065.1). NCBI lineage: Eukaryota > Metazoa > Chordata > Actinopteri > Cyprinodontiformes > Poeciliidae > Brachyrhaphis > Brachyrhaphis terrabensis. Next base: position 27,426 of record CAEGAG010252639.1, read on the forward strand.
TCTATGTAGGGTACACCTCAAGTTCAAGGGTTGGAGGGCAGGAAGCATCACTCCCTTGTAGGTAATCATATCCAGCTTTATGCTCCTTGTACACTGACACTGAGGGTGGCAGCTTAAAGGCTGTCTCAAGTCTTGTACAACCTCTTCACTACATTTTCGCCACCCATAGCAGCAGCAGCAGCAAAAAACCCATTGTCTCTTGTGTGTGCGATAGCAGATGATCCTGTGCTGATGTACATCCTCTTTTCTGTAGCAGATCAGCTTTTTTTACTTACCACACCTCATTTCTGGCGCTCCACAGTTTTAAGATGACATATTAGCTGGCTCCGGGGTGGTTAAAGGTGATGCAAAGATTACAGCTATTTACTAAATTATCTGTCTGCGAGACTACACTCATATCTTTGCATATATTACCTTGAGCTTGAGTTTAAAGAGCGATTGCTCAGAACAAGGAAGTTAAAGAGGCAATTACATAATGAAACGGGCCATCAATTCTGTTCGTGGCCTTTTTCTCTTTGAACAGAGATGGCCCAGATATCCTCTGGTTTAGCTGACCCAGTAGAAGTACAATTGTTTGTATTAAAGTCTCCTTTATCAAAGGCACTAACAAGCTGCATGCCTATGTCTATCTCATTCTGAAATTCAGATATTAATTACCCTTCCGGTGAGAGGAGAACAGGGGCTTTTGTATTTGCAGTGTTTCCATGGGTTATATCTATGAAAAACCAAGACCTGTATTCAGATGGTCTCTACCTACAAGTAGCTCTGTCTCATATTGTGGAGGATATTAAAGCGAAATTAGCACTGGTCAATTTTGGTCTGCATATTACCTCTACTCTCGAGCAGCTAAATTTGTGTCTGAATTGCACTAACAATGATTTGCAAAAACTACATTTCAAATCTTTTATTAGATATCACTGTTACAGCTTTTGTCATATTTATACAGTATATTAAACTCACTGCAAATTAAAACTAAATTATATTATGTGTCAACCTATATACACCATATATTCACACAACTGCAACTATATATTAAACAAAGATAATAACAGTAAGTGGTAATTATATGTGTTTGGTTAATGAGGTAAGCAGATGAGTTGATTCTGTATATTCTTATTAGAGAAAAGTATGGGGTTATTAAAAATATTCTTTTTCAATTTATTTATAATTAACTTAGGTAACAGATAATATTCACTGTCAAGAAGCAATATGTTTCAGTTTGATTACATTTTTTATGTATATTAAGACACAATCTTAGAGGATATAAAGCATCAATCATCAGTAATTTATCCCTGGAAGACTGATGAAAATGTCTTTATTGCAAGCTTTTTGTGAATTTCTGAATTATTCCAATACAGTTTTATCTGTAATGCAATACAATTTTTTGAATTACCAGCTGTAATCCCTAAAATGTATGAATCTCTTTTGTATGAGACAACTTCCATGCTTAGACAACAGCATGGAAGTGCAACATTAAAAACACAACAAATTGAATCAAACAACATTAAACAAACAAGTCAAAACAATTGACAATTTACATCAAGACACAGCAGCTTTTTGCAACAGCACATGTAGATTCAGTACTCAACCCTTAATCATATTTTTAAAATCAACCATTTTTGGCAGGTAATTCAATTCAAGATGCATCTTGATCGCTCACACTATGATGAATGTTAATTGTACAATTCTATTTATAAAATACTTCAAACTACCACAGGATTAAAGTAGCTACTATAAAGAAAATAAACAGCTGACATAAAATAACTTGAGGTGATCCCAAGATTTGGATTCATGGATTATAAAATGCTTGATGGGGGAATCTCAGCTTTAAGGCAACCCACTGTTGGTCAACTGGCATCTCATTCATGTCATGTCACCCATAGTTAGCTAGCAAACCATTTTGCTACAGTTTGTGCAGTTTTTTTTAAATGATGGCCTATTTTGTGTTTGTTTTGCAAAATTGTCATTGGTGCTAGTTTTTTGTTCTAAGAATATTTACTTTTTCCTGGCAATGTAATTTTTACTGTTTGTAATGACAAAGAAAGACTGCATTGGCTGCAGCAACTTTCAGTCTGTCTTTTGTCAGGTCCTACACTTATAGACCAGGGAAACAACTTTTTCTCCAGATTTTGCAGACCCTCTCAACTGAATTGAATGCCTCTCTGCACATGCATGAACCTCTTGCTGGCTGAGATTCCTTACAGTTAACTAAAACCAACTTCCAAGAGTGACTCATTTGGGTCAATATTGCAAGTCTCAAAGACAGATAATGGAGGAAACTTGGAATTGTTGTAATAAGAAATGAAGAATTAACATATGACAGTTCATTGGTACTTGTATTCATAGTTATTATTATTTTTTTTTATGGCCATGAAGCCATTCCTTCCATTAACAGCATCTATTACACTTACACACTGATGGCCAATCATGAGGAAGTAATTCTTCCAACTTTTGGGAAATTCAGTTCCTCCTGTGGTGATGGCAACAGTGAACATCATTAGCAAGCGCAAAATGTAGTTCTATGAAGCTCTAGCTGCATGTGCTTAGTCACATATATTTGACTTTGGCCAGGACAAAATTCAAACAAAACTAAATTCAAACAACAAACCCTGCAGAAGATATTGGTTCTAAGGAATAATTTAATAGCAGGCCAGCCTAATGTACAAAGGTAGGAGAAGTAAGAGGGTAACAGCTTAGAGATATAACTACTTTCTTTAGACAATGTGTCATACATGTAATGATACCAATAACTACTATATAAATATTTAAATTTTCATATAACTTACTGTAAATCACAATTGCAGTAAGCAAAACATTGAGTTTTGATGTAGTTTTAGTGAAGAGTCTGGTGTTTTCTCAACATCCCTACAGTTTTAACTTTTTTCAACTCAGTATCATGATGTGAAGAGTCAAAGAGGAAGAGAGTCAATGACTCTTTTTTCCGGCCTACACACGACCCACACCTTCTGTCACAGCCTCCGGCCCTGGGCCCAATGGCAACCTGCTGCCAGGCCTCTGCGTTCTGCCAGTTGTAGTTTTTAATTGGCCATCTGGGGAAAGCTGGATCTAGTGGCTGGATATTAATCAGTAAATTAACCTAGCCATAATACAGCTTCCTCCCTGTGGAAGCCCGGCAGCTGTGGGCAGGGAAAGAGAGAGCGAGAGCGTGAAAGGAGAGATGAACCGTAAGGCTGGAGTGGCTGAAAAGGGAGGCTCCCGAATGGGTTGGCCCGTGATTGAACATTTCCTCCGTGTCCCTCGCCTCGTTCCCCGGTCTGAAACGCTGCTGACCCCCAATTTGTCTGACAATCACATGGAGGATTATCTCCAGCATGTCAGTGCAGATGTCACAGGTACTTCCTCTCGCTAAGGATAAAGCTACAAATTCTGAGTTAAAGCTGGCTGTTCTGGCCAAAACTGACAGCTGTATTGAAAGCTGCAGTAAGATTGGTGGAAGAGTGCTCTATAAAAGTTCACAGGGGGGAGGTTACTTGGATTTCTGTGTGGGGAACTGGTGTGCGTGTGTGTGATTAGTGTATTTAACTGACTGAAATTACTCGCAGTCCCCAGAGTTAACCAATTAAAAGGCTAATGAATATACAACGGCTAATTATTTTAAGCAAGGTAAATTATCATAATGGCCTGTGCTAAGTTTAATGATTGACTGTAGACATATAGAGTAGAGCAACTGATACACACACCGCTAATGAAATAAATGACATATTTACAGAAAAGTATGATAGGTGTGGTGTTATGAATTTTAAAGCAAACTGGAATAAGCAAAACTGTGCTTATCAGACATTTTTATAGACCTTTATAGGGCTTAAAGTAAAAATAATTGCTTGTGAAATTTCACACAGAATTAGAGTAGATTTAAAGAAAACCAGTATTAGAGACTGCATAATATGCAGAAGCAGTTGTCAACACAATTTAGGGGCCATAGCTGCAAAGCTCCAATCAGTTCTATAAACAAGTCAAGATATTGAAACAACAAAAAGCAAGTTATCATTAGACTGGACGAATCTCGAGGACAGGTAGGATGGCATATCTCACAAATACAGGAACATTCCCATGAAGTTAACAAGACTTGTTATTCAACTTTACAAGAGATGATGTCAGAAGCCAGTTAATTCTATTCTGATCAAAATGATTGCGTGCAATTTAACACATCATTCAGTTGAAGAGACATCAGTGTGGTCAATATGAAGCAATAGCTGCACAAACAAATTGTAAAAGCTATGACCTGTAGCTTACATAACAGCTTGCTTTCATTTCTGAATTCATGTCATGTAAACTGGAACAAAGACTCAACTTATTTTTTATGACTTAAGTTGGAAACTAGAACACAATGAGAAATGAAATTAGATTTTTGCAAAGAGTAACTGCATCCTGATTATTTTGTACCTTTGCTGTTTTGCAAATTTTTTTTGTATTACTTTCTCAGGCACAGAAAGGAACCATCTGCAATGGGACCTTTTCTAACAATGTTTGTCAACTTGCAACCTCCACTATTCATAGCTGCAACAACCAAAGACTTTCTGTCTTCTGATAGTCTACTGCAAAAATAGTTGTCTTCAACTGGACAACTGCTTGAATTCATGTAGTGTGGTTAGTCATCATAATCATTACTATTGAGTACACTATATGTACTTTAACAGGCTCGAATAGAGAGTAGAACCACAATTAATGGAAATTGGGTGATTTATAAAATCTTTCATCATAACATTGAATTCTATTAAAATATAAGTAAAAATGTTTAATTTTTATGATTATTTATCTCTGTAACACATCAAAAGTACTTAACTAAGAATATAAGTAAACTGCGATGGTTAAATACATAGGAACAAAATGCTTTTCTTGTGGGTCAAAAATAGAAGTAGTTTAGAATAAAATCTGAATATGAATAAGTGAGAGGCAGAATAACTATTTTTGTTCTTTGACATGTATCCAGATTTGAACAGTACTGAAATCAAGATGTGCTTAAAAAATAATGCTCTGTAACAATAATTGTTACAGTAATTTTTCTTACAGAATTCGGCAATGACGAGGAGCTTTTAGTCAAATAGGCTAATTGTCACAAGGACCACTGACAATATGTTATTTCTCCTTAAGAACATACTCAATCAAGACTTTAAATTTTGGAGCACACTTTAGAAACACTGTGAGACACACACCAAAGAAAAGAAAAGAAAGATCCTTAGCATAGCAGTGAATCCAATACATCACAGAAAAGCAATGTCAAGCCCTAAACCACTCCATCTTTTATATATTCATGCATAACAAACACTCATGGCACACGCTGACTGACCCTGTGGAGGGCTTTTATGGCGTGATGTCATCACGCTCCATTGTCATAACCGAAACAACTCACTTCTGTGCCTGTCAATAAATTTCCAAGAGGCCTCTGTCATACGTTCCCACTCCACTGTGCTTTGGACAGACATGGAATAATTGCCATGCAAAGAGTTGCACGTTTCCCTTTCTAATTTTAAGGGTCAACAGCATTTTAATACCACTTTAAACACACACACAGTTTTTTATGATGCATGTACAAGCGGCTTTTGATAGCTTAACCAGCCAAGCATGGTTAAAGAGAGAAACCAATGCAGCTGCTTCCACGACCCACTTAATTTAGTCCCCTGACCTCTGTTCACCTGAGTCTGCATGGAAATCATAATGCAATTCAAGTGTGAAGAAAAATGATATATTGTGTATTTACCCCAAATATTTATGCAGGACCTACTAACAGTCATGCTTACTTCTAATAAAGGGAAAGTGATGCCTTGTAACACTGGGAGTGCAGGGTTACTGCTACATTGCCCGAAGCCATTGTTTCCTCCATTATCATTTTCATTGGATTCTATTTGGGGCAGGGTTGTCGGTGTTTACAATGCTTGGCTCATATACTGTAGGCCTTAGGTGTTTTATTCAGAGCCAGCTTGGATATAAAGACATTTCTTTCAGGAATGTAGATTTTATTGACTATAAAAAGTAGACAGGTTTGTGTTATTTAGTCTCATTGACATTTCAGCAAGGCTGTTTTCTGACCCATAATTACTAATACTATAGAAAATATCTGTAATTTACATGTGTATAACCATTAAAATGATTTATTTTTATTTCATTCTACTTCTAGGTATCTTCTAATTCTAGCTCTACAAGCCTCCCACAAAGCTTAACATCTTCTGCTTACCATATGATGCTATAAAATTTATGTCAAGGTTCAAGCAGGATAGCTGGTCAAAATACTCCCCGAAGTACCAAATCTTTAATTCTTGACTGATGTTCTGAGATATTTCAATATTTCTACATAATATTTTTTCTACCTATGCCATTTAGTTTGTAAAATGCACCAATTCCTCCCACAGCAAAACACCCCAATACATGACACTGACACTCTTGAACTTCACAGTTGGACTCAGGCTTGGAGGATTTTCTTCATCCAAATGTAATAATGCTCCATATGGCCAAACACTTTACTTTTAGTATCATAAAACTACAAGACATACATATAGAAATGCTCTCTTATGTAATCTGTCACTTCATTTTGTTTTCAGGAAATTTGATTCTTCCTTTCCGAGTGGCCTTTAAGTTCATAGCAGTAAAGAGCCTGTTTAAGTAAGAATAATAAAGTTCCTTCACCAACTTCAGTCAGCATCTGAACAAGTTAAAGGTATCATGCAAAACTACTTTTTTGAGCTTTATATTATGTTATGATGTCATAGTTCATCAAACACATTCCCAATGAGTGTTGCTTTGACTCATACATGCATGTTTGAGAAATCCTTGAATCTTCCGTGGCACCCATTTAGGGATTCTTTAACTCCTGGTCATACCGTGTGCTGCCTATTTCCAGCTATGCCTTGGAGGTGCGCTCCCTAGATGTGTTTTCGCCCCACACAGCTCAACCAGACTAGCGGCAGCAGAAATTAGCAAACAACTGGAGGAGCTGCACATCTGCTGAGTTTATCATACCAGCTATAAGTCTCCTACAAGCTGTTGTAAATGGCATCATGAAGAAGCATTGCTCCCATGACTTGCTGAGGGTGGAGTGACAGAAAGGGTAGGAGGTTCTTAAAGAGACAGAGGCCTAGTTTCAAGGTGTCAGAAGTTGCTTTGAAGTTTAGTTTATTTCATTTTAAATTTTTTATTAGGTAAATGCAGTATTTTCATAACAACTGAAGGTAACATAATTCCTTGGTTATTATGGTTTAAAAGGGCACCATGTGCCTGAAAAATACATGATTCCCATCCACCCCCTTAATGGATAGAGTATATTAGTGTCATGAAGCTATATTCCCTTAATAATAGGGACTATGAGTAAATTACAGAAAATTAGTTAAGACAATGGTTTTGAAAACAGATTTGCAGCATCCTCCTGGACAGTGTGATTGTATGCATTGTCAATACAAAACATTAGGAAAATGCGAGCTAGGCAATGGCCAAAGCTACAAAAAAAAAAAAACGATCAATTTGGAAAACTCACAAGCAGCAATGTCTAGAAATTATTCCTTCCTTATAATTTTGAATCTCATTAAAATTGACTAACCAAGCAAAGATATGTATATTTTTCCAAAACTTACATTTTTAAAAAAAAAATTTAATTATATCCCTTTTATGCCTGATTTATTTTTTCAAACGGAGGTAAAATCATCTTTGAAAAATAACCAGAGTCGTGTAGTTGAGGCCTAGTATTCAGCTCTTTAAAAAGACTGTCAATAATGATTCAGGGGGATCAGGTGAGCTCTGTTAGAGCCAAGCAGCTCTCCCTGTGGCACAATCATGTTCTATATTTCCACAGGGGAGGTTTGCTCTCTGGGTAGCAATCTTCCCGAGGCCTATTAGACTACTGTAGCAGTAAAAAGAGTCAAGCAGAGAGGGTGTCTCATCAGTGCTGATAACAGGGTATCTGGTCAAGTCATTAGCTCTCCTCTTATTGAATTCCTCGAACCAAATAGACCAAATGAAGCTAAATAAAGCTATAGATGGTCAGGAGTCTACAGCCTATTAATATGCTGCCTTCTTGCGTTCCTTCTTTTGCACTCACAGACACAGACTTGCTCTTGCTTTCTTTCTCTCTTTCTCTCACTTGTATTCTCATTTTATCTCCCTTATCTTTCCTCCTCTCCATCTATTTCTCCTTCCCTGCCATTGTCTTCCGTCCATTTCCATTCATTTGTCTTCTGTCATTCTCCCCTCCTTCTTCCTCACCTCCTTCCTTCCTCTCTCCATCGTCACTTTCTCCTTGTCTGGGGGCCCTAATGGCGAGCATGTACAGCAGCTCTGACACCGTCACATCTGCTGGCAGAGAGGGTCTCTCCCTCACCACACAGCCTGCTAATGAGATCTTCCCACATTTAATTAATACCATAAGAATTTTAATTCTGACTGAATCAATTTAATGTGATGTGATTTTGTCAGCTCTATTCCCCAAGTAAGGAAAAAAACAGAGCAGGCCCTGATGCTTATTACATACATCATTTCACGGGCCCTGCATTCCCTGCTGACTTAAACAAATTCTAATTAAGACTAATTAAAGCATCATTTATGAAAACGCTTGTGATAGTTATGCAAACATTCTGGGTGGGTATGCTCTGCATGATAATTACCCCCTGTTTAAATTAAGACCTGTTCCCTGGCAATTATGCTAGCCACACAGCAGCCCCACTTGGAAAAGGCTCTTTATTCCTATTTATTCCCGCAATTAAATATGGGACCTGGCTCCTGAACTACCCGCTCAGAATGTATTTTATGGGAAGAAAAGGGCTATTACACATTGTTGTTTTTTCCCCTTCTGTCAGGTAGAGTTTAATGGAGCCAATCCAGTGTTCTGTATCAGAGTTACAATGGGGCTAAAGTGATGATCATAAGGCAGGCAGTGGTTGACTGATAATGCGAGCTGACACCCGCTGACTTGGGATTAGGTGATTAGTGCGTGTTTTCTAGGTGAGTTTGTGTCACACTGATGATGGTTAAGCAGATGTGAGCAGAAGCACTGTCTTCGAGTGCCACCTCCACTCATCAGCTACTCTCTGTGAATTCTCACACCCCATGCCTACACGTGTACAGTATGTTTCTGTGACGTGCCTAAAATTTGGCTCTTTTTCTCAGGTCCAAGTTACCACCTCTAAAAAGTGTCTGGGATCATAAAAAAAACACGTTTAAAATGAGTCTCACTGAGCTGGGGAGGTTTATTGCAGGGATGTTAATTTTAACTGGAAGTTTCTACAATGAAAGACGGACAAAGGGCTGAATTATCTCCACTTTTTATACCTGTTTGTAGAAACTTGGTTTCATAGACTGAAATTAGTACAGAGGCAGAAAATTTGCATGTTTTTCTTGGATTTAGAAATGAATGTATTTTGAAATATGAAAAAAAAAAAAAACGTGTAATATTCTTATTGATAATACAATCATATTTATATTGATTACTCAGTAAATTTCAAAATGCAGACAAAAATATTATCAAAAGGTCTTCAGATTTTTAAGATAGCTGTTCAAATTTATTTGTCAATCAAATTTTATTTGTATAGCACATTTCAGCAGCAAGGCATTTCAAATTTCAAATCGTTCAATTCGACAAAACTTCACAAAAAATACCAATTTAATGGGGCCTTTGTGGAGTCAGAGCATGTGGTGAAGGAAAGAGAAAGAACTGATGCAAAACAAGCAGAAGTAGGCTACTAGTTTGCCACTGGAACCAGTTTGGTGGAATAACCTCATATTTACCTTTTCACATAAAGTCATGAATAGTAAGGCTTAACATTTTTACATACAGAGGAGTTTGCTAATGTAGCATGCTAATGCTAAGTCACTCCTGTGATAAATCTCTTTTTTATGGTATAAAGTTCATTCAGTTGAGTTTTCAATAATAGAAAAAGTATATATTCATTAATCAATGCAGGGGGTGCGAGGGAATCTGAAATTGTCCTTGTTTGACAAGTTTTAAGTATAAAATGGATGTATTTCTGCAGGAAAAGTCTTTCCAGAACGAACAAAAAATGCTTCAACATAGGAATAAACCTCTGAGCTGCTATGAGAAATGAATTTGCAAAGAAATATAGGAAACTATATTACTTACCTAGGTCCTCCAAGGTAAGTAAGATAAGCATGAAAGAGTGTGACACAAATAATGCTCTGAATCCCTATGCAATTTTTCTGACAAAGTGTTGGATGCTAAAAAATGGAAAATGCCCAAGTGTGTAGCGAAAATGGAATTTCTTTGCTGTAAATGAATGTGCTGATGCATTTGCTTATGTCAGCGGGCTGCTAATAGTCACGCTGCAGAATGCCACCTCTTTATCAGGCTTTTAGCAGGAGTTTACATTGTGACGCCACTGCACCCATTGGCTCTGTTGACACAGCAGCACACTCCCTCTAATACATTGTTTCACAGAGCTGAGGGCTGGGCTATTTTTATCATATAGGAGCTATTTAAAGTACTATAAAAACCATGCATTACAATATTCTATTAATCACTCAAAGTTAATTAGCTGCCTTATGTCGTACAGGTGACTTAATGTTGTTAGCTGTGTTTATTCATCCAATCAATAGTTAACTTTTTGATAGTTTACAAAAAATGGATCTACAAAAACACTAAGTATGATAATAATGAGGCATACATGTGAGTTGGACAATTCATCACACTTCTAAATGCTTTTAATAAAGTTCAGACTTCCATGTGCTCAGATGGCTCGACACGGTGGTGGTGTTGTTTATATGTTTACATAACACTTATCACTTCTGTCGTGTTTGTTTGCTTTTCTCACTGGGTTCGATTTTGGCAATGCTGCGGCATTATTGCGTTTCATTTCATGAGAAGCAGCTGGCTCAATAAGATGAGAGAGGGGGAGGAAAAAAAGCCTCAATTCCCAAATCAGTTGGTGGTGAGGTTGAGGGAACTCGTGCGACAGGGAGCAGACCCTGGTTTCACCCACGTCCTGTTCTACGTGTGCTGCCTCTCTCTGTACATGCAGATGGCACCGCGCTCCCAGATTTCATTTGAGATAATCTAATCCCTGCACTGCTCTCTCTAGAAAGGAAGAGTATTAGCGGCCATATGTCAACCAGATTTGTCAGATTATTCATTACAATTAATTGCTGTTCCACTTAAGGCCTTTAAGGCTGTGAATTGCTCTGAAATCTATTGCAAACACAAAAATTATGAGTAAAAGACTTTGGCCCTGTCATTCAAATTTCAGGCTGACCTTTAGCAGAGCCAGGCTTTTCTGAGGGAGTGCAGGAGAGCGAGCCATTCTAATTGGTGTTTCTTCAGCCTTTCTTTATTTCCATCTACAGGTAGAGTGTCTGTCTCTGTTGACAAGGAATACACTGAAGACATGGTGCCAGTCCAGAATGACTAAACCTACTGTCCGCCAAAGTCTACTGTGTTTCGTAGCACCGGCTGCACTATGCATACTCACATTGGTTATATTCATATCAGCAATTTGTTTTGCAGTAACGCCATAGTTAGCTTTTTGCACACTGTGCACTGTCAACTGAATTTCAATGTGGACCTTTTTTGAAGGTTGGCTGCAAGGCAGCCTAATAGCCACCTGAATTAATGTGCTGTCCAAGAATATCAGCCATAATACTTTAGTGATTAATGTTGCACTGCTACGCTTCCATAGTTAAGGCATACACCTCAGAGATAAACTAGTTCTTATGACCACAAACCACGTTCAACTAAAATTGTAATTATATACAGACCGTCAAATAAGTATTGAACACAGCAATGTTTCCCCTCAATAGAAAGACAATTCTAATTGGACTAATGACATAATTTTTTGGGGGGGGTTGGTAGCAACCAACTAAAATGCAACAAATTTAAAATAAATAAGTTATGGTTAAAAAGGTGAAATATAAAGGAAAAAGTATTTAACACCCAAAGAAAAGAAGTTGCAAAAGTCTCTGTTGACAAGACCAAGAATAGCTGGAATTTGTTGGTATTTTGAAAAATTAATCCTATTGTTTTCTGGGAAATTAATATCAGCTGGGTTAGATCTAACTGGTGACTTATGAAAATGCTTCCACATTGTTGCAAATCATACTGTTAGACATAACTTCTAAATGCTCCAATGAGAACATAATTTCACCATAAACCATCCACGATCAGATGCTTCTAACATGATTTCTGACAGAGGGAGTCTAAAGAAGAATAATAAGAGATGCTCCAAAGAATACTAGCAAAGAGCTTTAGGATGACTTGGTATTAGAATGTACAGTTTTTACAAGAAAACAAGAAAACAAATTTGTTTTAAAACTTGCTTAAAGTCTGATGAAAAACATTTGAACAAGCCAGTGAAACACTGAATGACAACATAAAACAGGAGGTTAAAATTCTGTAGATTTTATTGGCACTGTATATCACCCCTTAAACAACCAACCACACATGGGGGTGTCTTTCAGTGTATAGTACTCTAACTTGAGGAAAGGATGAATGGAGAAATGTACGATAGACATTCTTTACAAGAATATAAAGATGGAAAGAGGTTAAACATATGATTTTTGGCAAGACAACAATCACAAAAACACAGCAAAGAAAACCCCTTAACAAATAAAGATAGCATGGCGCAACCAATTCAATCTGAAGCCAACCAAAATACTACGATAAAAGAACTAACCCAAAGAACTTTTAAGATTTGAAGACAGTGAGTGAACCCAGTGGGTGTGAATTACAGCTAACTAATCCAGTTGGTCAGATTTCCTATATAGGATTCAGCTTCAAACTGTCATCATCAACAAATACTTGTAAAAACTACTGAAGGAAGCTCAATCTGTGGGTTCAGTACTTATTACTTGTGCCATTTCTCTCTATTACAATTACCTTAATTTATGGACTTGTTTTTTTGTCAATTTTTATGAGTAGATTACTTGGTTGTTAATGACATCTGGTGTGAATTTTATGTCACATGCCTCATTAGAAATGCTTACTTCAAAAAAGGTTGCCATGCTTGATACTTATTTTCCTTGCTGTATGTACTTTCTTACTTGCAGAAAAAAACAGGCCTGACAAAAAATATAGATTTTAATTCCTATTACCCAAATTACACCAAGTAGTCCTTGAGGGAAAAGTCACAGCAAATTACTACATTATAAGCGACTATGATTATGATTGAAATCCACGGGGCTGATTCATCGCTGATGATGTATTTTGGTTAATTAGGAGTTAAGGCACTAGAGGAGTGACTTTAAGCCTGTCTGATTGGTCCAGTTAATTGTGCTTTATGAGATAGGGGCTTACCGAGCAGGGCTTAGAGACCCGGTGTTAGTGCTGAAGGAGGAGGTGAAAATCTCTCCCAGGTCATATTACCTCAGCCAGAGTTAATGAGAAGGCGGAGGTAAGAGAATCCATCACCATATCAATCTGCAACACCTCTACTTTCACCTCCACTCCAACTGTTTTCATCTTTTCTTCTTTAATAAGTAATAATCTGGTATAAAACTGTCATATTCCATCCTTAAGAAAGCTTATTGGGCTTCTTTATGAAAAAAAAAAACAGAAGTGGAGACTTTAGATTCATTTTTCTGAGTTTACTTCATATATAGTAAGTTTATATAAGCACAAAAGGTTTACAATACACATTCTGATATGTTGCTGTTTATATAATGGGTTCTTATACTTTTGATTCTTAGTGTCGTTATTTGAGTTTGCCTTAAACCAGCGTCTTCAGATCCCTCGTCTACGTGTGCATTCGGAGGAGGAAGTGAAATATTTCAGATTCTCCCCTATGCTCACTGTGCCGGCAGATCGATGCTCTAACCACAAGTTGCCTGGCCTTGTCTCATCACTGTACTCCTACCGACTGACACATCCTCATTACATTACAATACGCTTTGCCACTAAAGGTCATTCTCCTGAACATAATCACACACAATCAAAACCACAAACTTCATAGATCAAGGAGACAGTAAATAGCCTTAGGGTACTGCGGAAGAAATACTTATTTTCTGGTCATAAGTAAAAGTTATAGCAATTTATATGAAGCTCTCTTCTCATATTTTAGATAAACTGACTGTTTCTTTTTGGTATTGTCTGCTTAATTCTACAAATATTTCAGGGTTTTAATTGAATTTAAGAGGCTATAGTCGTGTCTGCTCTCTTAATCTTTTTCTTCCTCCTCTGTGAGGAGTAGGGTGACATGAAAAGAGGTGTCAAAGTAGAAAAAAGGAGCGGAAACACAGCCCTCTCCTCCATATTACCATAATGAGGAAAACACACTTAGTGGGGCATGACCTGATGTCATCTGATTATACCCATGATTAATGATATCCTTTTACCAAAACATGCCACTACTGTAACTGTCTGGGATTAAAAGCAGCAGATGGTAATGTATTCATGCTTTCAGTAATGCATTCTTATATCCCGCGTTAACTAGATATGAGTTGTGTGTCTCTCTATATAAGATGATTTGTTTACAGCGGCTTTTACTCTCGAGGATTTTGTATCTGTTCACTTTTTTTCATGTAATTTTTTTCATTTACTGAACAAGTATTGCGTTTTAGTGCATTTTATTGAAAAGTTAGTACAAATCACCAGTTCTGTGGAAAAACACTGTCAAATTGAAGCCTTTTAGAGATAAAATATCTTTCAATAGAGCAGCTTACTATCCGATAAACTTGATCTGATTCTGGCTCACCATGATGCTAGAGATCTTTTTGACAGCGAACAGCTGCCGTAACTGGAGAACTTTTAGGTTAAATCATTGTGGGAACCTCATATCCATAATATCAATACCTTTCCCTTTTCTGAAACTTGTGCATTACAGACTAATGGCTCATGGAACAGCCATCTAATAGATTTATTTTGTTGCACTAGATTCTATTTAGGGTTATCAAATTACTTTATGTTGTTCTATAACATAAAATCCAGACAAAATACACAGAAGTTTGTAGATAAGTTTTTATTCCTGTAATGAAAATTTTATATCTGGTAGAAAAGTGTTGCAAAACAAAATGCAAGTTTAATTCAAGCATCTTGTTTTGCTCGCATACACACGTTTCCAGATACCAATGTCCAAGCAATGACTCAGTTGAACATATTTTCCTCTAGTTTTTCCCTCTGTCCAGACGCCATGTCAACAAAGCCCCCAGTGTTGCTGCGACGTAGGAGCGACAATGTCAGTCTGTCTGCTTAATTGCGAGTGGGATGAATGTTAATTTACTCAGTCAAGAAGCCTCTTTGTGTCACACTTTTATAGCCCAGAGGTGTAGATTTGCATCTTAGGGATACAATGAGTCCCAGCTTGAGCTAAAAGGAGGTTGATAGAGCCCACATTCTTTCCACCCTCCCACATTTTATTGTTCTATTGTGCTGAGCACCTCTGTGCTACAGGACAGCCCCAGTCAGACAGGGTAGGTGTAGAAAAGTGGGAGAAACGAGGGGTCATCCTGCCCTACAGCTGAACTTGAGGAAAAGGCAACACTGTCTGTTTATTTTACATTTGCATGGATGACCTCACTTGGAAGTGTTATAATGATAATTGCATCTCTGTAAAAAGGGTGACTTCAGTTTTCAAAGTTCCACCCTTTTACATACTCAGGTTTAAAAAGCAAATGTTTTACACAAATTTGTGATTATGTTTTTACATTGATCCGGCTTTAAATATGAAACCTATAAATTATTAGACAACAAAAAAGACTTTAAAAAGGATGGATGGATGTATGGATACTAAATCCAGACTATGTTAGAATGAATAAAATCAGGCAATGGAAACGTTTTTCCATACTGTACATTTTTCCATATACATTCAATCCTAAAAATGGCCTAAATAATGTCCATACTTTTCCAGATATCATAGGAACCCTTTGTTTCTTTGTGTGCTTCAGTATTTGCCATTACAATGAAGCAGAACAATAGTGTCATGAGCTATGAAAAAAACTGATTTCTGATCTACTTTACTGCAGCTATATGTAGTACTGTGTAATTATATGAGAGGTGATCCTGGCCTTCGGGGGATTACTGCTAGACTTCACCAGAAAGGCTCTTGTGTGCTACATGAATATACTCAAGAAATCCACAACACATTTGTGTATTGGGCTGTCAAAAAATTAAATGAAAAGTCATTCTAATGGGCGACCCTTGGCCTAGTTCATATTTCCTGTCAATTATGAAAGTATGAAGTCATGCATAGTTATGAGGCATGGGGAGGACCTATTAAAATTCATAAATGGTTTGTGTTTATACTGGGAAACCACTTAATTCCACTTGGCCATGTAGAACCAGAGCAGATCATGGCTGTATGTCTTAAAAAAGTCACAGGTGTTCCATGTTTCCAAACAAAATTTAATAACTTGATTTTCTCTTCTCAAGCTTCCAAAAAGGCCTGTCTAAATAAAAACGAACTAATAAATTGGGCAAGCTTTATTTATTTTGCCAGCATGTGCTTGAGTTAAAGAGTTTCATAATCAGTTGTTTGTTCAAAAGCCAGAAGTAGCACTTGAAAAACTCTCTTGACAACTGTGACAAGAATAGCCTAATTGTTTTCTGGTAATTATACCTTCTTCACCAGTAAACGTTTTGGGGACCTCATGGGCTCTTGTGTAACTGAGGTGTGTGTGTGTAATTACATTTCTTAAGGTCAACCTTTCACCAGGATGAATTAGTGAAATTGCGTAGTTGACCACTTCAGGGCATGGATCCAAATGCAATTATCTTTATTAATAGATGTGCGCCTCAGTTGTAGGAGATGGTTCAAGAAGCAACTGATTGACACAAAACACATTTCAGAATTGTGTCATGAAGTCACTTACCTGAAACTTTATGGGAAAAGTAAAGAAGAGCATGATGCAGACCCAAATCAGCTAGCTTCTCGTTAATCCAAATTAAGAAAGAAGCGCTTCGGTATTGAATCCCGAATGCCAGTGTAAATACTGGCTTTAAATACACAAACACTTGATTTGTTTTCTCTCACCGTGTGGGGCTTGGTGCAAGATATTGATCAGACAATATCCTGGTCAATCAGACTAAATGATTGCCTATAAGCCTCGAGCTTCTGCCGCTCTCTGGAAGGCATGAGCGTGATCAGGAGGAAACAGAAGAGTAGTGGTTCAGATATGAGCTGCTCGGCCGCTGATAGTTCCCGACAGCCTTGTGGAACTGAACAATGCAAATGTACAATAAACAGGGCCTAAGCTGGTAGAGGTCTTTCAATCACTCAGGGGCAATAGTTCAACCCCTGGCCAAGCACAATCCTTGCCTTGAAACCCCTGGGACTCCAGCTTCCAACCTGCTCTATGGCACAAAGATATTAGATAGCCATATGTAGATTCACTAGGTAAACAGACTCTTATGATAACACAATATGCTCTCTCTTCTACTAGGAATATATTTAAAGCTAACTTCTGCTTTCTTCCGATGGAGAGCTCAAATTGAAGGCTTAGCTTTGCGCTATCAGAATTCGATGCAGTTGTTTGCTTTGTTTGACATCCTTGATATCTCTTGCTGAGACAAAATTGGTATCTCTTCTTTGTGAATTAAGCTGCCACGGTGTTTGCATTATAGACCAGCCAAGACTGAAATGTAGCTTATGGAGGGCTGCTCAAGAACTGTTGGAGTATGATTAGGCCAATAGGCAGAAACGGAAATGCCACTTACAAACAGACTGCATTATTTATTTATTTTACTCTTTTAAAATGTATTGAATATTAGCAATTAAAAAAGCAGCATTTCTAAACGATTGTCAAGATCCCCTTATCCAACATGTTGAGTAATAATGATGCTAAAAAGAATAAAACAAATTATCTTTGTTGTGCTATTTACATCCTTCCTGTTAACTTCTAAAAATTGTGCTCACTTGCCCTCTGATTGATTTACACACTTGTCTCAACATACCCAGTTTACTTTAAAATATAGATTTTAAATCGTCTGAGGGTCCATTTAATCAAATTTCAAACATCTCATTAATAGAAATATCTAAATCTTAAAATCTCAATTTTTGAGGTTTTGACTGGACGATCATTTATCATGGTCAATATTGGTCATTCATCAGTAGACAGTTAGGGGTCCACCACATATAACTAATTTAGGTTTTCAACCCCAGCGTGCTTTGAAGTCTAACATTATGGCTGCCATCCATTTATCCATCAGTCAAAATGGAGGTTTCAAGTTCCTTTTAATCTCTTCTTAGCTCTCCTGAAGAAACAACACAGGAGATTTTTTTCCCCCATTTGTTTGCTTTAATTGAGTTTTTCTTCCTCAGAAATTATACTTTTGCCTGTATTGAGGCATTTTTACTTAATGACCACACATAGTGTATGTACAAAACCCACTAAAAGCCATTTATACAGAGATGCACAAGATGTACTGACGTGCTATTTTTCTCCATCAACCAGAGAAGCCCATATGGAGACAAGTGCACAGATGCATATACACACACAAACAGCAGGAAGGGGTGTCTGTCTGCGTGTGGGGGAGGGGTAACAGAGACGGAAGATCAGTGACTGGAGGGTGCTGGATGAGGTTGTGGGCTGCTGATAATGTTCTCCGGGTTTGTGGAACGCCCCCTCCCCAACATCGCCTCCCTCTCTCCTGGGCTCAACAGTCCCAGCAGGAAGCCACTCCATCCTAGGGAGAGGGTCCTTCCGGACAGCAGGAGATCCAGAGATGAGCGAGGGGAGGCGATGGGGGTACTGAGAGACAGGCATGAGAGGGGTCACTTTAAGTGTGCATCAGATGATTTATGTGAAAGGAGGCAGTTGATGGGGAGTTGACACTGATCATGTGCTCTGCCTGTCCATTGTGTCAGATAGTGAAAAAGAGAGACAAAAATCACCAGCTCAACCTTTTGTTCTCAGTAAATGTAGCTGAAATAGACCATAAGAGCTACAAAATATTTTTTTTTGTTGTTGGCTAAAATCAGTTTCATGTGATGAAATGAGCAGTTTTCTTTGACTCTACTTTCTTTTAAACTTATTTTATGCCATGCAATTTACATTAGTGAATTGTCTGAATTGTACATCTGTGTATTTGCTGCAAACTAATTCCTCCAAGGTGCATTTTACTTTGTGGCAGATCTACTGCCGTAAGTGTCCTTCATAGGGCTGACTATTTTCTGTTAAACTGGAATCTTAATTTCATTCAGCTGGTGTTCTGTGTCTAAATCAGACGCTGATTACACGACAAAAGTGAAACCCAGCAGGGCTCTATGTTGGATAGGACCAGATATGAGAATGACTGCAAGTTGCTGCACAGCAGAAAGCAAAAATGCAAATGAGGGCATAAAAGAAAAATAGGCACACTTTTTAATTTTTTTGAACTTGCAAACTGTTACTATTAACCAAGGTTGTAGGATGTTTCTCTTTGTTCTAAACACACAAGTGTCTTTTAAAAAAATGCAAGCACTTGTGAGATGATAATAATGATATAATACAAATCTATTAGTCCTTCAGTTTTTGCATGCCTAATAATTAGATTAATTGAATGACACTCGTTTAGAGAAAATGAGGGACCCAGTGGTGTTAATTCAACCTGTGATTCCAGATGCTCATTTCAAAACAGCTAAGTGAACTACCTAATCATCGTGTGCCATCTGGGAATTCCCCTCCAAGGCAGCAATAGGAGATAACGCTGCCATATACCTTAAAAAGGCATCAACTGATCACTGTCTGCTGCTGAAGAGTGGCAGCTATTTAGCCCCTCCAGCAAATACGCGGGGGATAAAAGTGAGTGCTTTGATTATAAACTCCCTGTTCTTTTTTTTCCTGCACCTTCTTTTAATTTCTCTCTTTCATATGAAAGTAGAAAAGGTTGTTTTGACTGTATTATGCACAAAAGCAAGTCATTGTAGAAGGACAGCAATTGCAATTGCTGTTTAAAGGGAGGCTACACAGCATGCAGAGAAATATATTTTCCTTGGGTAAAACCAAAACACATATATTTTCACCAATGTGCAAAATGCTTCTTTGGTTAAAAAAAAAAAAGATATACTGCAGATCAAACTGAACACAGGACCCTCACATTGAAGCATGGTGGTGGCAGCAGCATGCTGTATTGATATTTCATCACAAAAAGGAGGACTGGCAAGTCTTAAAGGGAAGATGGATGGAGCTAGATAAGGACAATCCTTAAGGAAAACTTGTTAGAGATTGTCAGAGACTTGGTTCTGAGGTTACCTTCCAGCATAACAACCTAGTACCCGCAGCATCTGGGATTTTCCTCCCAAAGCAGCATTAACACGTTGTATGTTGATACACATTGTAAATGTGTAAAAGCTGCTGTTTTGCCTCTCCAGCTAAAAAACTGGGGAATAAAAGCAAATGTCTTGATTATCAACTTCCTGTTCATTTAGGGCACCTAATGCTAATTTCCCTCTTTTATTTGAAGGTAAATAAGGTCATTATGGCTGTGCTAATGATTAGCATATCTCACAGGTGTAATTCTCTGGAAATGTTGCATTGAAACTCCTTTGGTAGAAAACCCCCCCCACTCCATTTCAACAAAGATAAGAGACTGACTAATTTATCCTCAAATTTGCACCATGTACAAAAAATCATGCAAATGAACTGGGTTCTCAATTGGAAGACACAGCATTTGGGTGACATTAATCAAAGAAAAATATGCAGACAAAGGTGACAGTAATCCCAATACTCGTGCATAAGTGGCACAGCTGTGATTTCGCTCATTGTATAGTTGTGGAGTTCCTTGCATGGACTGCAGTGCAAATGGAAATTCTATATGTTACAGAAGAACCTACTCTCATTATTTTTTATTTTAGCTCGCAGTGATCAAATGTCCATGAACTCACTTTTTTCACACGTAGGTGTTCAGGTCTTCTAGTTACAATAATGCAATTACAAGTATCTGTTGGTTTTTCCATTATCACTTAAAGTTGGCAAGGAGCAAAAAGACTTCAGCTTGTCATGAGGTTGTTATATGAAAATGAGCAAGTATAGTTTTCAGCCGAAGTAGGAAAGCTGGACTAAAAGTTTCTGATAATTTTCATACTTCATACAAAAGCTACAGTTTCTGTCAATCTAAATTGTAAGGGGTAGTTATGGGTGATCCAGACATTTGATGACAGAAATCATCTGCTGGCGCATGCCGTTCTTTAAGTAAATGTGTGCATCTTCATTAGCTATATGCAGCCCCCTGAACTGTGAAATTTATCAACATTCTTCTATTCATCTGTTTGACATACGGCTGTTTCGATAGCTGTGTACTGCCGCAACCCGAGCTCACCTAAGCTCTCCACTGAGTTGTAGCCCAATGCCTCGTAATCCCCCAACAGAGCCATCAAGCCAGCCTGCAAACAGAGCTCACTGCTGGCTCTCTCTGCATGGAATGAGCAAACCAACATCACAACAAAGGGTGTTTATGGAAAAATAGATGCTGGCGCAGCCGACCAGAAAGGGCTTAGCAGTGATCAGACCCTGCTCCCACCTTTATCCTTCACCGTTCACATTGAAATGCAAATATCAAGGCAGGGTTTCCATCCGTGTGCCACTCACAAATTGAAAAGCAGTTTTTATCTATGCAAATGCAAGCATGGTAATTGAAGTTAATCAATCAATGCTAGCTTTCACTAAAACCTTGAACATGATTGAATAAAGTAATTATCATTCAGGAGAAAATGATGAAGTTGTAGACAGCATGAACCTTATTAAAGGAGGATTTTGAGTCACAATGGCTTAATTTAGCCAGCAGCCCCCTCTGTGTCTTCCTCCTCTTCTCCCTTCTGTCTCTGCATCTTTTTCTCCCTCTTCACTCTATCCCTCTATTTTTCAATTTTGTGTGAAGCAGAATAGCTCACTGTTAAGACTGTTTTAATTTGGTGTGAAATATCCCCCAAGTCAGACAACTTGAGGTACAAGAACGGAGGATAATTGTGATTGAAGCACTTACAATTTTAAAATTATCTTTTATATGTCAACTAACATTTCCACTATGTGTTCCTATCAAGATTTGACAATAGTCAAAATGTATTATCAGTTTAATCACTGGATGATTTTATAGCTAGAATTTTTTTTAAAAGCAAATGCTTTTATATAAACCTTTATTTTTCACACAGTGTGCTGTTGGAAGTAGAAACTTTCAAACTTAAAGAAACTTTTAGAATGCCTTCCAAGATTATGCACACCACGATAACTATTTTTGACTTGTTACAACCACAACTTTTAATGTATTTGATCCAGAGTTTATGTAATAAATTAACACAAAGTAGAACACAGCTGGGAAGTGGAAGAAAAAATATGCAAAGTTTTATATTTAAAAAAAATACAAATTCAAATCTAAAAGGGATGACATGCTTTTCGTTGAGCCCCCATTCCTCTGATACATTAATTAAAATGTTTAAGTCAATTAATTATTAGATAAAGTTACTATGTGTCTAACTTTACCTATCATTACTATTGTTCTGTGAAGCCCTTTGAGGTTTCCTAGTAAACAGTTAATAATCAGCATCGTGAAGATCAAGGAAGCCTGAGCCTGCCATTCACTTGTGAAAGAAGGTGGTGGCCGAATCAAGCTGTGGGAAAGTTTTTCTCCAGCAGAAACAGGGAAGCTGGTCAGAGTTTATGGGAATTTGGGAGAAGACAAACACGGGACAATTCTAGAAGACGATCTTAGATGGTGCAAAAGATTGTATACAGGAATGGAGGTTCACCTTTCAAAAAGGCAATGGCCCTAAAAATACAAGTAGAGATACAATGAAATAGTTTGCGTAAAAAATATGCTCATGTCTTAGAATGGCCTAGTCAAAGTTTAATCCAGCTGATAATAAAGCCAAAGCTTTAAAATTTATGTTTCCAATCAATTTGATCTGACTGACCTAGAGCTGTTCTGTGAAGAATAAAAATTCAGTCTCTATAAGTGGAAAGCTGCCCTGTGATGGACTGGTGACCTATTCAGTGTCCACTGGAGATAGTCCCCCCACAACCCTGCAAGGAAACACAGTTATAGAGAATGGATGGATGGATGGATGGTATGTTCAAAGCTAGATGAAAGCTTGAAGCTGCCATTGCAGAGAGAGGTATCTCTACTACTGACTTGGAAAGACTAAATACAAATATGTCCTACACTTTTCAGATTTTTATTTGATTCTGTATAAAAATTACCATGCATTAGGTTCTGCTAATTAATCAGATAAGACATTTAAAAAATAAATATACATCAACACATTGGCAGAATTCAAAAACAGAATATTAAAATAAATGTATTTCCTATGGGAGTGGATGCAAGGTATATGCATTTACTGTTGATTGTCCTGATTTTGCAAAAATAACATAATGACTTAATAATATAACATCTTCTGTTTCAGAAATTTTTTTTTGTAAATTTAGAGGCGCATGTATAGATCTCAAACCCTTTGTGATTAACCCTTGATGTCTTTATGGAGGGCTTAGGTTACACTTGTGCCTTACAGTTCAGGGTAGGAACACAGAAAAAGAGAGCGAGACATCAGCGTCAACCGCTTTCAAACAAAATCTTCCCACCCCTCCCCAACTTCCACCTGTCATCCAAGACTGTGGTAATTGAGACTTCCAGAGTGCCATGGCTGCTACCTTACTGTGGCTCTCCTGGCTGCTCTCCTCATGGCAGGGCTAGTTAAAGGCCTCTTTGGTTTGTCACAGAGTTTAATATGCACCCTACATAATTATGCAGGATTCACAGTGCTATCAAACTGCAATTCAAATTAGTTCAGGATTAAAGGCACAGAACAGTACTGGTTCCTTAATTGCATTGTACTGTGCTGATCACATTCAAATACCCATTACTCATTCCCTCTGCGGAGCAATAAGTCAGAGGGATTAATACTGAGGCAGGTGACAGGGCCAAGCCATTAAAAGGCAGTTATGCAGAAAGCATGGCTGGTTTTATTCACGTTAATGAAATCAGTGAAATGAAACTGTAATAGATTTATCAAAGCTCAGATGGATTTGCAGTAAATCAGTTTGATTCAGGCAATCAAACTGGACAATGGAGATAGTTTTCAGCTACAGCAGTGGATATCAGGCAGCAGCATGTGAGAAGAGCTGATATTCTTCTTGTGAGGATTTGGTGAACACCCGGTGCCTAGGCCCTATTCCCAGAGCTGGGCCTGCTCATTTTTTGTCAGCTAAATGGTGCCAGTGACTGATAAAACATACTGCCTACCCGTTAAACACCATATTCTTCTACCCCGTTCTCTCATCCTGCACTCTGTCTCGCTCTCGCTCTCCTCTTGAATTTATGAACCGTGTGTTGCAGATTCTGGCTTGTTATACAGTGCACAAGCCCACGAATTAGAACCTAAATTCACTTACATCAAACGGATTAGTGCTGAAATCCATCCGTCTGAGCTTGTCTCATGGCACTGAGCTTCAAGTTGCAGTCCAATGCAGGAAACTGGCCGGACAAAAGTAGGGAAAAATGAAAAATCTAAAAAAAAATTACATATTATTTTTATACTGAAATCCATATATTGATGCATGCATGAGTTATGAAGCAGATACACAGATCAAGTTAGAACAGAATAGTGATTCCATATTTTGATTTCCTAAGAGCAACTTAAAACTATTCTTTAAATATCTACATTTTTGTGTTTTTGTTCCCTGTAATTAGTTAAAGGAAGGCATTATGTGAGCTACAGTCTGCAGCTGCTCCACATGTCTTACTGTGAAAGGATGCAATTGATTTTTAGCCAGTGATGTTGGTGTATTATGGGATGTTAATGGCTCACAATAATCTATCCATGTTAACTGCAGCTTCAGAATAATGGCCACATTAATGTCTTTTGAAATGAAGGCTATATTAAATGACTTTGCATTGTTTAGGAAATAAAATAAACAAAACTTACTATTGATATTTTCTCACTGCTAAGCTAGCTGTAGCAATACAAGGACACTTCAGGCAGAAAATAGAAAACAATATAAATTATTATTACTATTATTATTATTACTATTATTATTATTATTATTATTATTATACATATAAATAAAAGCATAACACTCATTTATTTACTCACCATTGTGTGCCTTGTTCATTAAGTTGTAATTTATACCTTAAAATAATCTTTATATCTTTATCATTTAGAATTAAGAAAAGAATTGTTTGAAATCTGGATTAAAAGTTAATCAAGGGTAGCTTTAACTCCTCTAAGTGTCATAACTACTCAATCAGTTGTTGAAATAATTCCGAAAGAGGTGAGTTAAGACCAATTCTGATATGGATCAAATAGACTCAGTGTTGATTTAACACACTGCCAGTTTTACTTTGCAAAAAGTTCAGTTTTACTACCTGACAGGAGCAGATTCTGCTACATGTTTGTGGTATCCCTTTGATGCTCATTGTTACATATAATTAAATAATTTTTTCTTTTCTGTCAGCTAATGAACAATCGTTCTACACTTCCATGTGCCATACTCATTTCATTTTTGGCTGATGAGAAAAAAAGTGCTGTGTGAGATATTCACATCTTGGAACGTTGTTTCAAAACCAAAATGCTTCAAATTTTTCTACAACTTTATCCCTGGTATGTCTGGTGTGTTTCTTAGAACTTGTAATGCAATTAGTTCTAAACCAATCATCCAAAGCCCTCTCAGAAAAGCTAATGTATATCTGTGTGTCTTTGTCACAGATTAAATCCGCTTACTAATTAGGTGATTTCTGAGGTCAGCGATATCTGATGTCAGATTTATCAGAGTAGAAATGGCTCAATAAACATGAATAAGACTCTTCATGAAAGCCTATTTGTAAGGAAAAATATAATAACCTTGTATTATTTCCCTTCAACTCCAATCTCATGGACATTGTGAGATTGGCGTTGGACCATCACACTGTAAGGCCAAAATGCTTAAAAGTTCCAGGGGTTTTATATAATGCACTGTATGCTGCAAATGACATTCAAAACAAGATTAGGTCATTTTCCAATTCCTGCCTCTCGCCTTTTCTGTGTAAAAATGGTTAAATGACCTGAGCTCAAATGACATTATTCTTAAATGTGTTCTTAATGAGTCGTCCACTGTACAGTATAAATTCCAATTACATCCAATTAACCCCAATCAGAAGCACCTCATCTTTAGCCTCTTTTTTTATTTAATGGTTCGCTGCGACTTCAACCATTGATTAGGCTGAGTGAGCAGCACTACTAAATGACCACCTTGAAGGAGATGGGAGCTGTTAGCCTTAATAGAGACCACATGCCCATTACACCTCTGCATGCACAGTTCCTTCCTTTTAACAGCCAAGATCAACTTTTATATTGGGGTCTGACGAGCCTCTATCCTGGCTTGATTTCGACTTTAGCCAATTTGCTTCTAGTGAAAATGTTAAGTAGAAACCTTCCATCCATGAAAACCGGCCTATTATTTTCTAATTACAGTGCATTTAGGTCCTTCAGTAGGCATTTGTGATGATTATTCATGGAGTCATCTCAATATATGCACAGTGAAGTTTTTCTCAGTTAAACCTAAGTGGCATTGTGTCCTTTTATGTTGTCCTTAAGCATTTATCCACCAAAGACGAAGTTCGACTAAGACTGGAATGCAAACCTTGAGCCTGTGCTTGTTAGTCTATTATTCAAGACATTTTTTGGGACAGAAACTAATCAAAGCCGCTTCACTTTATATTTTTTATGCTTTAATCAGGAGCAACACAAAACCTCCCCTTTACTACATCAGAGAAACAATGAAGGCAAGATATAAAAGCAAAAATCTATTCAATGTACAATCCTCCAGTGCTAAAATTGGCAGATGAAACAGGAATAAGCCCTCCCACATATTCAGTCTTGAGAATTTCTCTATTTGTCCTCTTTTGAGGAGTTTGCATTGCATAATTCCCACATGGCTTTAGACATAACAATCTGTAGATTAAACCAAACAAAAATGTTTGCAAGAACTCCCTGGATTTCAAGTGCATTTAAATTACAATTCCCTCATAGTTTGAGCTTTGTTAAAACAAAGACAACAGCATTGGTTTCTAAATGAAAGCAAACAGAGTCAACGTTAGAAGTGGATTAACTAGAGAAAAACCAGAGAGCTGTAAGTCTTTGAAAGAGCCTTCGAGTACAATTGTCAGAGACTAACATATGAGGCCTTCACAGTGGGCATAAGTTAATAATGTGTTTATTTATAGATGTTATGAAATTAAATACACTTAAAACCAGGGGACAGTGTGGCTTATTCAAGCCCCCTTAAATCCAGTTCATGCTCACAATTTACAAAGCAGCTGTAAGCGGGGAGCGTTAAGTGCATTCCCTCATCACTCTATAAACGGGAGTGGCCAAGCAGACAAAACTCAAGTAGTAAATTAATAGTAATAAAAACTCCAACTGCAGGGACAGATGCAGAAATTAAAAGCCACAAATGAAAACAACAAGCAGCTCGGATTAATAAAATCCAAGACAATGACATTTCTCAACCAATCAGATTCACCTACTGTGGGATATTTAGACGTATTTAATATTGATTTGCATCACACTTAGCACAAAATGAATGAATGCAATGAAGGATGTAGGGTTCTTCACAGAGATATTGTTTTGAATAATAATATAACGGTTATTACCACATGTTAGCTTATACTAAAAAAAATTTGCAATTTGTACTGTTTAACCTATGTAGTGCATATAAATACAAACGTTCACCTGCTTGAACTGCTTTTCTACACTGAAAAGCAGTTACTCTGAAAAAAACATATTTTTAATTTGTTACAAATAATTTTATTAGTTTCCCAAAACTATAATCAGATTTGATCATTACCAAATCAGATTCAGTCTCATTCAATCAAAATTCAATCAATTAAATTTGATTGATTTGATTAAAATTAATTCAGAATTATAGGTTAAGCAAAACTAAGCTAACATATTAGGGTCATTTTAAATGTTTTTTCAAACGTAAAAAATTTTACATGTACATGAAATGTACTTGTCAGCTAAGAGCATTAGTCAAAATACCTTCTGTGTCCTAGAGGCTTTAAAAATATTAAGAGTATATGACCTCATCAGTTGCTATTTCTAATGTTTCGTCTGTCGATACATGTGCAAGCCTTTAAACAACAAATCTTATTTTACAAATTTAGAAATTGAGGGAGCTTTTAAATAATTTCATGATTATTAGTAACTTTGAAAAACAATTATGGGTTGTGCTTAACCTGTTATGTGAACCAGCGTCTTTTTTTTAAGAGAAATGGTTTTGAATTTCAAAGCAGCCTCGGTCGTAAGTTATCATGTCTGAAGCAACAGCTTGTTGGTGTTTGTGGCTAACAGTGGTCTTGCTGAAAAAATAGCAAGAATTTATCTTTACCTGCTTTTACCTGCCTTTTAGCATTATTTTTTTTTATGTAAAAAATAAAATAAAATATATTAAACAAAACAAAACAAAACAAAACCTTAAGTTCATCGTTGAGTGGCTGATCAGTCCTCCTTGACTTCTCTGTTACTGGAAGTCCAAGCTGCTCAAAGATGTTACCAAAATAGAGAGAGGACTCATTGCCTTTTTGAAGTTCAGTTCCAGTAAATGTTCTTTGTTTGGACTGTATGCTGTCCTCCGTTTGTTCATTTTTGTATTGTTAAAGTTGTAGTTTTCCTACACGTAGTTTGGTCGGCTTTATGAATGTTAGATATTCCACAAGTTTTAGTCGTAACGTTTTTAACAGTCATTCCTTTCTTGTTTCCTTATTTTTTTTACTTTGGTTTTGTGCTTATTTTGCTAAATTAAATCAGTGGAGAATAGATAATAAAGAGTGTTAGACTGATTAAAAATGAGTCAAATTCTTGATAATATTGATTACTTGTTCTTGTTGACTTGTTTAATAATCTTTAACTGAATTGGTGATTAATCTTTATGTTGATTCTTAAAAATGATGAGGAGGCATAAGTTTAAAATGTTGCAAGTTTAAGCAAAAACGGTCTTTCTGCACAGAGTTTGCATGTTCTCCCTGTGCATGCGTGGGTTCTCTCTGGGTACTCCGGCTTCCTCCCACAGTCCAAAATCATGACTGCCAGGTTAATTGGTCTCTCTAAATTCTCCCTAGGTGTGAATGTGTGTCTGCATGTTACTGTCTGTCTCTGTGTTGCCCCTGCGACAGACTGGCGACCTGTCCAGGGTGACCCCGCCTCTCGCCCGGAATGTTAGCTGGAGATAGGCAACCGTCCCGACCACAGTAGGGACAAGGGTGATAGAAAATGGATGGATGGACGGGTGGATGGATGTTTGATAGGTAA
Organism: Brachyrhaphis terrabensis; assembly: GCA_903067065.1. NCBI lineage: Eukaryota > Metazoa > Chordata > Actinopteri > Cyprinodontiformes > Poeciliidae > Brachyrhaphis > Brachyrhaphis terrabensis. Next base: position 56,561 of record CAEGAG010252639.1, read on the forward strand.
AAATAATTTAAAGTAGATTTTACAGCCACATAAAGCTCCTTTTTGCTTAAGAGGTCTTTTGAAATAGTTTAATGTAAGGAGAAAGAATAAACCAGATTGGTTTATTCTTGAACTCCACTCTCTGAACTCCATGAATGTAGTAACTACCTGTCCAGTTCACCACACGCCCCCTCAATTTTTCATCCTGAGGGACCCACTTCTACAACTAAGTGCACTTGAACAACACTTTCCTACTCCTCAGCTGGATGTACTGCTGGGTAGCTGTTCTCATACTGAGAGGTCATCTTTCTAACAATTTACTGAGTAAAGTGAACAAAAAAGGGAAAGTTGGGCTTGTCAGAAAATAAATCTTTATTGGAAAACTGAATGTTTATTAAAAAATTTAAAATGTAATTTCAAGATGTCTAATATGTACAAGCTAATTTCATGATTACAGTTACTTTAATGTTTTAATGCATTTGTAAAATAAAATATGCCCCTAATCAGTTTTTAAATTAAAATGTCAGAATTAAAGAGACAAAAATATGAATCAAGGTAAATTTTAATTCCCTGAACGTAGACAGAAGAAAATCCATGAAGTAATTTTCTTATTCACAGAACTGATATTAAACAAAAGGACTTAGGAAATGTTTACTGTGACATGAATGACCCCCAGAAGGCTCTATGTATGGACATGAATAGATAGAATATTAAAGAGGCAGATGCTGTTACCAAGCTGACGTCTTTCCCCAGAAGGTTTAAGGTTTAACAAGGACAGATGTCAAGAAATATTTTAAGTTGTCATAATTTCATATTTTAGACTAATTATCGTAAGTGTCCTATAACAAGTTTTATGTAAAATGTAACTTACCATGTCAAGTCCTATCCCGCATATTACCTCCTGAAGAGTTCTCAATCACAGACCACAAATATTTGGAGCAACAGAGAAGACTCCAGATGCGTCACGGATGCAGTTATGGATAGTGTGAAAGCAGGGTTTGGTTACAAAGCAATATCCTAAGGTTTGAAGTTTTTGTGGCATACTTCTCAGTCTATCAAGCAAAAATATAAGAATGTGGCAGAGCTTTCTCAGAACCTTTGAGGACATGGCTGTCCATCTGTCATAAACCATGTAACGGGAGCTTTGATCAAAAAAGCACTTAAGATGTCCATGGTGGCTCTGGAGGAGCTGCAGAGATCCATAGCTCAGGTGCTGCGCAACACAAAACTAACTGCAAATTACTCTGAACTTGTGTCCATTGCTAATCATGGTGGTGGCCACATCATGCTGTGGGGATGCTTTTCTTCAGAAACAAAATGAGCAACACCATGATGGATCTTACTTAATGTCACAGTTTTGAATTTGATCAGTTATCAGGATGGTTATTTTGATTTCTTAAAAAGATGTGTCCCTTTAAAAGGAATTTTGAGAAAAGCACACTAACTATTCACAAGAAATTGCCTCAGGAAAACATGTTTTTCTAACATGATATAACATCAATCAGAATTTTTACTAAGATAATATAAACTCTTATCAGAACAAACCAAAAATGAGACAAATAAACCATCGTCTCAAGATGGAAAACCTTTGGTTTCACTGTCACAAATTATCTTATGTATGCTCATAAAACACATCAAATCTGTCAAAGAGTGCTTTTTTAGTATGAACTAAAAATTACTACATAAAAGTAAGAGAAAATGAAATTCTTTCATGTGTTGGCCTTAAAATTCATCACTTTAACACCCTGGTAAGTGTCCTCCACTCCTTTCACACTTTCCCAATTACACAGCATCACCGTGATACTTGCAAACCCTAAAGGACGTACAGTAAGTATACAAGGTTCATCATTTTAAAACCAGAAGTTTCAAATCAAAAACTCTCCTAATTAGTTAGGTTTCACCAGGATGTGTCATCACAGTGTCAGAATCCTCCACACCTTAAACACGTCCCACTAAGATCTCAGACATTTCCTACAAGTAAAATCCACTTATTACATGACAGTCTATTTCAGATGAAGCATTGTGCAGGGAAAGTATATAACGCAAGGATTCTTCTCATAATAACTCACCTGTAAGAACCCTACAGCAATGTATAAAAGTGTGAACATCTGGTCAATGAGTGGAGAATATATTTCTTTTTTTCCCCCTTTTTCTGAGAGGCCACACAGGTTTGATGACGGCTTGAGATTCCAGTGACCTCTTGCTTCAGCAGCAACGGCCTTATCTCTGGAGGGTCAATTACCATTCGCTTTGGCTTGATCTTGTTTGTTTAACTTGACACAGTGAAGAAAGGCCTGACATTGACCAGAATCTGCTGCATTAATGTGTTCCATGTTTTGCATTCATCACTGTCACTGAGCTGGAGAAGACCACAGGCATCAGGGAAGAGCAGGAAAAGGATTCTGTGTGTATATGGCAAAATGAACAGCATAGAAAGGAGACAGGAAATTGTATTTAGAAAAAAAAGCAAGTTGAAATTAATTTCATCACCTCATAATCATAAGTTAGCAAAACACAGTTGAAACAAAAGATGTATAAATGTTGTATTAAAATGTTTTTTCTCAGGCATTTTAGGTCTCTTACGGTTTCCAAAACAATCTCTATTTGCCACTCCTAAATGTCAGAATCATGAGAAGAAAAATCATTTTAAAAGTTCTTTGAGAATTAAGAAGCTTGCATGTACTCAAATAATTATGCCTTTAAACAAATTAGTTAAAGCCCAGATAATGTTTACATAAATTTGCAGATTATGTAAAAAGGAGAAAATATCCAATAAATCTTTACTTGTAGACACATTTTGTTCTCTTAAATGTTAAAGGAAGTGAAATATTTAATCATTCCACCTCGGAAAAGCAAAATTCAAAAAGAATGATGTCTTTCTGGTATATATGAAAAAAAAAATTGTAACTTTGATGTAAAGTAAGGAGAATTAAAAGTGAAATAATTAGATAAATAAATACATAATTGTTTCATTAATTAAATAACCATGAAATAAATCAATGTTTAAATTATTCATTCAATAGATAATTAAGAATTAATTAATTTTATCTGTCAAACTCTCCCACCAAAATTAAGGGGCAAGACTAACACTAATCTGTTAAACTGCACTAGTGTATCTTTTTATTTGTTTTTCAAATGACAGTTTTTGTCACAAGTGCTCAATCATTTCAGTAGTGAAATACAGGCAGGTTGGACCATCCAACCTGCCTGTATTTGCCCAGCACGATGGACCATCGTGCTGGGCTTGTTAACTATCCAAACTTGTCCTCTCTTCCCACATTTCTCTTGACTTCTTTCTTGTTGCACAACAAATCTCCATGTGAATATTTATTTTATGTACCACATTCAAGCTAGAGACATTACCATCTTGGGGGTAATGTTATGGATTGATTGTATTCAAAATGTAGTGTCAACACTCTTAGGGCTCCTTCAGTCTTGTACTAGCTTTTTTTTCCTCTCATGCAGTTTTTCATATATTTCTTAATTTGTTTTGAATGCAACTTAAAAAGGAAATAATGTAAAATATTTGTCATCTGGATGGAGAGCCTGTTAAAAAAGCCTCTTTTTTTTAAGTTTTTAAAACTGAAATTGTATATAACCCTAAAATCTCCAACAGCAAGAAAGTTAAAAGAAAAACTCAGAAATTACTCTGAACTAGATGAATGTAGAATAATATTGACACTTTATGTAATAAATGAAGATTTTTTCTTATGAGCACAGTTCTTATATTTGCTGATACTGAAATCTGTTTCATTTGGAAACTACTTTGATAAAGACTCCCACGCAGGCTCTGACAGCGAACTCAGAGTTGGTTCCACGTAGGGAGTGCTTTCACTGGATGGAGCTCAGTTTACATGTAATCCATACATCTTTTGACCTTAGTTGTATTGGCAAATGGCTTAGAATTACCATTAATCTAATGTTTCCATACAAAACAATATGCTGAGATTTCCTAATTTAGTTAAGAACTAATGCTATATTTGATTACTTTTCCTTAACATGTTGTTAAAAGGACTTTAAAATCTATTGTCACAATCCAAAGCCATGTTTATCCTTGAGTACTACACCGTGTTCCAAATTATTATTCAAATTGGTTTAAGTGTCATAAAGATAAAACTTTTTGTTGTGCTATTAAATTTATAGATGGTATTGTGTGTCAGGGCTCTTTGAATCACTATAATTAATTTCAGAGAGCTGGGTTGATTAGTTTGTCTGGTGAGCTCAATTAAAGGAAATCTACTTAAGAAGGATGTTCCATATTATTAAGCAGGCCACAGGTTTCAAGCAATATGGGAAAGAGAAAGGATCTCTGCTGACGAAAATCATCAGATAGTG
>CAEGAG010252702.1:0-23576 GCA_903067065.1 Brachyrhaphis terrabensis
CCCCGTCTGTTGGAGTAAGGCTGCATCTAAAAGTTGCAGGACGGTAGCTCTCGAGGACTGAACTTGAGCACCCCTGACTTAAATCTTTTTCAGATTGGTTGGGTGCTGCCTCTCTTCCTGAAATTTGCAGAATTGATTTTTCTTCATGGCTATCAAATGCAGAACCATTACAAAGAAGAAAGTCTGACTGAAGTCAATGATTCATGTCTTTTATTCTTTAAATCATAGGCTAATCTGAGATCATCCAGAAAATGTCTCCTTTACCTTCGTCAATGGTGGGCACCTCTAACTAAAAAGTTAGTTGTGCTAATCATAAAGTACTAAACATTAGTTCCACTAACACCGACATGCTACACTAACAAGGTATTTAGTGGAATATAATGCTAAAGCGCTTGCTTCATTCAAATAATATCAATTACCGTTGAAAAATTACAATCCTTGAGCACCAATTTAATTTTAACATCAGTAATGTCTTACAACACCCTAAAATATTATATTGAATTTATGTTTACATCTTGCTCTCTTTTGTCTGTCTGTATGTTTTAAAGTTCCTGGGTAAAGAAGAAAAAAAAAACAGAACTGCTGTGTGAACAATCTTCAACTTTCACATCTGACTACTTGAAACTGATCAAACTTCAACACAGATGTTGAACTTTATTCAGCTCAACGTTTGCAAAACTAGCGATTTGTAATTCATCCAGAACAATTCACTTAGTGGAAGTTACATGTGCTAAATGTTTTGAAAGTTATCAAAAATTCTAAACCTCTAAAGAATTAACTCTGCCCCTTGTGTACCCACCTGAATCCATATGGAACGCAAAACACTTTAGCCAATCGTACCTAATTACAACACATTATTTAGAACAAGGTCATTTATGAAAAATCTAAACTTCATACATTGCAGAATTTATTTACTTATTAAAGTAAAAGTAATCTCACAATATATCCACAATCCATTGTTGTGGATCTTCTTTCAGTCACCTTCGTTTTGAATATATAAAAAAACAAAAACAAAAAAAACAAACACCTGAACACACTTTTCCACCTAACTTGAAACAGCGAGTGAAATTTATTTGAATTAAATAAAGTCTGGTACATTTCACAGCTATAGGAGCCTACACAGTAAGCAGAACGTCATTGTTGTCCGTGTGCAGAACTACGCCACAGGGTAGTCTGTGACAGTTTTTGTCGCGTAAATACTGCCGGGGACATGATGGCGGCAGCCAGATATTGCTCCCCATTACATAATTTTTATTTAAAAAAAAAAAAAGGAGATACAAAGAAACTTGTGCGACTTTAGGAAGCATTTATACTGTTTTCCTCCAATATACGTCACCAAATCGTCATGCTTTGAAAAGAAGACCACTGAAGTTTTTTTAGTTAACACAACGACATGATTAATAATGTTATAGTGTTGTATATTTAGCCTCTAAAATTAATAATTAATCTCTCAAGGATGTTTGTCTTCTCTAAAATCGTTTCTCAGTAGTTCCGTCCAGTTGGGAAGATCAATGATCGACCGATTCAGGAAAGCACAGCCTGAGAGTTCTTGATACCGATCATATTATCTGCACTCATTGACCTCCTCATGGCAGATTTGCTCAAGTCCTTGTACTTGTCTTCACACAACCTGGATATGGCCTGCGGAAAGTGGAAGCACAAAAGGTTTAGTGCCTGAATACGAGGCCAAAAGGCACACCAAAGAAAAAAAAACAAAAGACTTTACGCACCTCCAGTTTCTGGGCTCGCTTGTTGCTGAGTGGCTCCAAAGGGAAGCTGAGGTTGTTGTCGTCGGCCAGAGAGCGCAGGTCAAAGTAGTACTTGGCGTAGACGCTAGCCGGAACGTTGATGTTAAACTGCAGCAGCTCCAAGAAGTGACGCTCCATCTCATTCCTGACCAACGCAAAGATCTCATCAGTTGTTTCGAAACTAAAGTCCATCGTAAAAGACAGCCAGTTGAGGAGCAGCACTCACATGTCCTCCACTGTGATGTCCTTTAGGATCTGGCAATAATCGACGTTCCAGACGGCCTGGTCGTCCCAGACTTTGGATGCTAGCAAGATGGCGCCAAGAACAATGCGCTTCCAGTTGGAGGGACAAATGTCTATCTCAGCGTACGTCAAAAGCCTTTCAAGGTACACCTGGAAGGAGACACATCATCCAAATGGGAATACCACTGTCCCAAACTGTGAAGCCTTCCATCTTACATATAGAAATACAAGATGTATGTGCTTACCAGAGTAACGATGGCGCATTCGGCTGTGAGCTGCGCCGAGCTGAAGAGCGTCCTGATGAAGCGGTAGATGAGTTTGTGTTCGGGATCAACCACAGAATAATCATCTGGAACCTTTTCTCTCTGTTGGGAGGGAGAGTCAGTTTCATCAGATCCCAATGAACAAGTGGCCTAACGTTTGGTTAGAGACTTACCGACAGAGGGTGCTTCTTCTCATCGAATATATCCAGCGAGCGGTTGGAATCTCTGCAGAAACAGCAATATGATGACTATAGGGTACAATATATCCAAAACCATAAAGAGCTAAACTTTTAAGTGTCAAGAGTCGTCTTTAAAAATGGGACAAACAAGAAATACCATAAACCCCCTGTACTTGTGGTGGCTAAAGACCCCCACTAAGAATATTTATAACTGCCTAGCAAATCAGCACCAAGCAAAATACATGGTGCTCCTGGATTGGCTTCTTTGCAAATACCAGCATGTCAAGTAGCATTGAGCGGGAGTATTTTAGCTTTCAGCTTGCAGTAAGAAGAGGAATACATGAGAACATTCCAAACTTTTCCTACCTGTTTTTGATGTGATAGTATATGGCCAAAGCAACACTGGAAAAGAGGAGGAGGAAAAAAAAAAGCTTTTATCATATCTCTGCATTTATTAGTAACCTTTTGACCAAAAGGGGTGAGAATGCTTACCATCTGATGGTGCTCTTAAGGTTTGGCTGGCTGACTGTGCTGTCGTCAATAAAAATTGTTGAACAAGAGCTGTACTTTTTAGTTAGGAGTCCTGGGGACATCTGGAATGTTAACAACAATCGGCATTAAAACAAGGATTTTTCAAGTTGACAAAGACCTAACTTATTTCCCTATACCAAACATCTCCATCCAGCATTATCAAATGCGTACTTTCTGCTTTATGCTGATGATACTGTGATTTAATGCACATCAGCTGCTCATAAGCATAAGATAAAACTGGGCTATCGTGGGGTTAGGGAGAAAATTCAAATGGTCCTGAATTTTGGGAGATCGGCCGATACCTACATATAAAGCCGATCTTATCCACTGATCTTTTCTACCTCTGCAAATGTCTGAAAATCAGCCACTGCCCAGTTCTGCTGTACCCTGGGAGAGGGCCGACTGAGATGCCCACCCACTGGGTCATGCCTGCACATGTACGGTTAACATTAGTCACCCCATTGTTGCCAACTTTGAGACTTTGTCGCTATATTTAGTCATCTTTCAAAAATTTAAAAACCGTTAACGGACAAAATCTGAATCATCAGCTCAGGCGAATCTGGTGATCGACCAATCACTGCAATCGGTGCACCCGATTCCGATGTTAAAATGTAATGATCATCTGAAATATTGAGACATAAGACGAACAACTGAAATCAGTTTTTAAATCATGCTTGTGGTAAGCAAGAAATTATACATTTGATTTAAAAAAAAATTTTGCCTCAGGTTTATTTTGGGGGTTTCCGAAGGTTAAATCGATGAACTTACATGGTTCATGTAGTTGCTTTTCCTTTTTTCCCGCACTAGAATAAAACAAAATGAGTCAGACAGGCAAGTAAACAATAACTAAGCACTACACAGAGAGGAATACCGACCATCCGTCTGGGACTTGTTGAGGAAGAGGGTGCTGGCTCTGGGATGGTCCGATGGGTTCGCCTCCTGGGCCAATTCTGTTGCAAAGGAAACATTTCATTGAACTAATGGTGACACGGTAACATCAGAGGGTATTCTCCTGCCCACGAGCCAAACCAACCATCAGGGAGCTCCCTGTCGCTGATGTGCTGCAGGTAGGTGCCTGTGTCCTCACTCACGTCCTCTGTGGTGGTGATGGGACACTCATCCAGGTCCACGTGTCTCCGGTGGAGTTTTGGACTCTCTCCTGGAGAGAAGCAGCAGGACACGGAGCCTCCCATTGCTGACCTACAGCTGTCCTGCTGCAGCCAGAGCTGGCTCCCATATAACTAAAGCTTGGGCCTCCTGCTGACAACGCTGCACTCCAGGGGTCAAAGTTCAACCTAAACCTTTTAGGAAGGAAGGGAGGGGGCACTTAAAAACACATAACACCTTTAGATGGGTTTTATATCAGTTTCGTGGCGCCAAACATTCAGCTTAGTGAAAATGTTACTCTCTAGCTGCAGAAAGGGATGCATTGAACCGCTAAGGTTTCTGCACAGACAGCTGACATATTGAGGGCGTCTGCATGCTTTTCCCAGATTTTGCATGGATGAAACCACCAGTTTCCCAACAATAACTATTTATAACACAATCTGATTGAACAAAGCTGAGTTTCTAGTGATACAGCAGTCCCAGGCTCTTCTCTCTGCCTCCATGGCTATCCGGCTAACGCTTTAGTTCCAACCCAGGCTCGGTTGCTCCCCCTTCCGAGGAATAATGGATCAATCCATGTCCGCTGCAGCCGCAGGACCCGCCTCGGTCCCGGGCTGATCCACGTGAACAGAACACGGACTCAGCAGCTGGAAAAACCTCCAAACGCAACCGGGAGCGCAGGAAGGAAGCGCCTGTTAATAATCCAGAGAACGTCCATCTCGTCGCATTTGCAGGAGACACGTCCTCTACGTCACGGCGGTGGGAGCGTAGCAGCTGCGTTCAGGAGCAGCTTCCGAGTTTTGGATTTCAAAATAAAATGCTGCGTGCCTAATGTGCTCACTCTAAGGCCATTTTATTAGAGATACATGTGCAAGCGCAACGAGGGGAAAAGTGATGCGGTCAGAATTAAAATCACTTTTTGAATGAATCTTTAACATGAAATTTGGCTAAACTTGCTGCCTGACAAAATATCAACGTCTATATTCAGCTAGTCATCTTAAATCGATTTAATTTACTATGCTTTTATTCTGAAGACCGAGCGCCAATGAAACGGAAGCCACAACGTTTCAAAGCTAATTGATTAATGATTGATTTAATGACGAGACCACGCCTCTCAAACGGCCTTCAGAAAAACACGCTCTCTCATTGGGTAATATTATTTAAGGCGTAACGTGATTGGTCGACTCGTTCATTGATGGGGCCGGATTCAGACCGCTTTGTGCTGTGTATGTATATGTTTAACCGAACAAGAGATATTTTTATTACGATACATGTTCAGTCCGTATTTGTCGTGGACTGGTACCGAAACATGAGTAGAACCAAACAAATTTACACCTAAAAGTGGACCGGTGCTGATGTTAAGAAGTCACAGAAGATGGCACTACTGAGTCAGTCAGCTGTCAAGATGCGAGAAGAAGAGTTTTCACCCTGGCTATGTCATTTATTTGAAGCATGGCTCTTGTTCCTTATGAAGAAAACCCGCTTCCTGCCTTTTCCAAACTCCACAACTCCTCGGCACAATTCCGCTTCGCCAACCAGGAGCTCCGTCTGGCTCAGGACTGGAAGAAGCTGGGTGTGGCTGCAGTTGTATGGGATGCCGTAAGTGACTCACTTTGTCGCATCTCTATGGGATTCGGGAGAAAAATGCAATAATATTCTTTTTGGCCCCTTTCCAGGCGGTTGTTATGTGTATGTATCTGGAGCTGGGAGCAGTGGAGCTAAAGGGGAAGAAGGTGGTTGAACTGGGAGCTGGGACTGGACTGGTGGGAATTGTGGCAGCTCTGCTGGGTAAGATCACAGCTGACTGATTGGTGTTTTCCAAGGCCAGTACCAAGGCCAATATTTAGCACTTTATGTCAGGTTTACACCCTACAAGTCTGTCTTTAGAAGCAGATTAATATATAATTATTTTTAAATGCTGCTATTTATGTCAGCATACAAATACAATATAATTGCTTACGGGTTTTGGAAAATGAAGGTATTTAAAGTGTACCTCATAGCATTTGTCTGATGCTGATTATTGAAAAAAAAATACTGTACAATAATTCATAAAACATCCATTTATTTCCCAGGTGCTCATGTGACCATCACAGACAGGGAGCCAGCCCTGGAGTTCCTGTCCGCCAACGTTGCGGCCAACCTCCCCCCACCGGCCGGTGACTTGGTGGTGGTCTCGGAGCTGACCTGGGGTCAGGGCCTGGAGCGTTTCCCAGAAGGAGGGTTCGACGTGGTTCTGGGCGCCGACATCGTTTACCTGGAGGAGACCTTTCCCTCCCTGCTGCAGACCCTGGAGCATTTATGCTCGGACAGCACCGTCGTTTTGCTGGCCTGCAAGATCCGCTACGAACGGGACGCGCGCTTCCTGACCATGCTGAGGCGCAGCTTCGCCGTGGAGGAGGTCCACTACGACAAAGACAGGGATATCCGTCTGTACAGGGCATCCAGACTCCCTAGGAGAAGGGATTTATGACAAGTCAGATTTATATTTTACAAAGCAATCCGGGAGGGTTTAAGAGAATTAAAAAAAAAAAAAAGAAGAAAAGACCAAGAACACGTTTATTTTCAGCTGCCAAAACTCTCATTTATATGGCTCTAACATAAATGCACTGTTATACATGTTGATGTTGACATTTAGAAAATGTGAATAAAACAATTAAAAAGCAACATAAAGCATACCAATTTATGACCATACATAAAAATACAATATGGCATTCTGTCTCATGAAAATAACAGCTTTGTTCTGATTTGGTCTCACTTTACGTTGCGTTTTCAGGGTTTCGTGAAAATTGGACCAAATCCCGTCTTTAACCAAACACCCGTCTGCGTTTGGTTCAGGGAGCAGTTAGCTCTGAGCCTTTCAAAAAAAAATTTTTGTTTTTGAAATCTCTCAGGATTGTAAAAGCAAGGAAAGTGCACACACTGCTTTGTCTTACAGACTCCTCAGGTGAGAGGGGGAGATGTGGGGGTCTTTATAAAAAAGGTTCCTGTTGAGGATAAAATGGAACGTTAATCTACAGAGGCTCATCTTCCCTCCCAAACTGTCCAGATATGGAATCAGGCATATTGTACATCATAAAACAAACTGTTTATCCAGTGAGCTTCCAAATAAAGTTATGATGAATAGAAAGTACACCCTCTAAATCTTCAGGTGTTTTTTTTTTTTACCAGGTTCTAATAGTATTTATACAGATTGTTAAGACCAGACTAAGTAAAAAACTTTTTAATTACAAGAAAGAAAATACGAGAATAAAGGTAATAAAGTAATATTAGGAGGATGACGCAAATTTGAGAACTACATGAAATATAATGTATTAAGAGGAGGAATGTTGAGCATTTTGTGAAGTTACACTTTGGTATCGTTTTAACAAATAAGGAAATACATAATTTTAAACAGCATAAAACTATTATGAGCAGAACTTTGAACAGTCTCTGTTGAAGAGGGGAAAAAAAGAAACCACAATGGTAACATCAGATCTTAACTAAAATGATTTTTCTTGCAATTTTATGAATTTCTTCTAGTATAATTGTGTCTATTCTCAAACTGTGATTATTCTTGTAATTAAAAAACATCTTCTCTTAGACTGGCCATAATAGTCATATATTAAAAATGTCATTTATCAAAGTTATGGCCCAATTTCCAAAGGCGAGAGTTAAAACTGAGTACACCAACTGTTCAGCACGGTGGTGGAGGGATGATTATTTGGGCCTGTGACATGCTTTCATTGGGCTATATTTCAGTTTTCCACATTGTTTCTTAATTTTTGTGCATTAAATTATGACTTTTTCCAAATTAGATTAGATTTAAATAACTTTTGAACCTGATAAAAAAAAAAACCCTGCCAATTATGTCTTAATACAGAAAAAACCCTCTAATTTACAGGTGTACTTTTAACTGTATTATATGCACATTCATTTTTACTGCAAAAGGTATTTTTGTAAAAAAAAAAAAAAAAAGTAAAACTAGCTTTAAAAATAAACGTTCATGAGTTTTTTTAAATTCACTTTTAACCAAAAAAAACAAAAAAAAACTAGAAAAACCATTGCGCTATCATCAAAATGATTTAGCTGTAATATTTGTATCTTCTAGAAAAAAAGGAAAAAAAAAAAAAAGACAAATGGTCTCTCAAATATTTCCCAAGTTCAATACTGTATTTTTAAAGCTGCATCTTACAGTTCATATTTAGCTGTTTGTCCTAAAAAGGCATATGTAAAAAAAACCCAAAAAACAAAAACAAAAAACAATAAAAAAATGGCGTCACAGAAGCAAATAAATTGAGAATAAACAAAATACAAGTCAGAGATAAAACGACCCACCTACAGTTTATAGCGTGATTAGGTAACAGATTAATGCAAGTTAGGAATAGAAACGTAACCTCTGAGTTATCAAGAGACCGGCCTTTTGGGAGGTGGCTGATGTCACTTCCTCTTTGCTGGTGATTCAGCCCAGCTTGACTGGGCCCAAGTGACTGGAATGCTTTCCATGAGCTCTGAAACACTCACAGTCCTCTTATGAAGGAAAAGCGATGCGTAAAGAGGGACAGGTGTGTTTTATGTCTCAGTAATTCCCACTGTCAGATTTATCAGCAGTTTTTTTTTTTTTTGTAAGAAAGCAGGAAACGTAGAAAAGGAGGAGTGGCTTCCAAGTGCGGCTCTGAGCGGAGTCTCTGTACATGGGGGGGCGCTCTACTCTGATTTGTGGCAGTACAAGTCTTTGAGGGCTTTGAGCTCCTCGATGAGGGTTTTGTTCTGGTTCTCCAGTACGGCCACGCGGTTCTCCAAACACTTCACGTACTCCTTCTTCTTCCTGCGACACTCCCGGGCTGCCTCCCTGCGTCACACACACACAGCCCAATAAAGTTTCGTATTACTTAACAAAAAAAATATATAAAATTTTTTGTATCACTTCCAGACGGTAACCAGCACCTGTTTTTCATTAGCCGGACCTCCCTTTTCCGTGTGACTTCCTCTGTGCCGCCTCCTGTTCCCAACGCGGGAGACGCTGCCATGACGACGCCCGGTGTGATGGTGCTGGTTTGAGCTGTCCGGATCTGATAGGCCTGGACGTCGCCTGAAGCAGCTGATTGGAGGAAACCGACAGACATGCTGGATACATTTAAGACAAACAGGAAGTGGCGCAGCGCCGTGACGACTGATCTAGTCAGTGAAACACAGTGAAGTTGTTGGGTAAACTAGCAAAGAGTGTCCTTGGTTTCACCTTGAACGACGACCTGGTTGCTGGGGACCAGGATCTGCTGGCCATCGCTGGTCTGGGCGTACTGCAGGATGGTGGTGCCGGGCTGCGAGGCGGCGGCGTTGGCCATGGTGAGGGTCTGCAGGCCCTGGACCCCGTCGGTGCCGTTGCTGGCCAGCTGGATGGCCCCGCCCTGCGTGATGGCGACTGCAGAGGGAACCACTGCTTCAGCTTCCACAGATCACACCTGACTGAACCCCCCCCCTCACACACACAAAGCCCACCATCCCACGATTAAACTTACTGTACTGCCCACTGCTGGTCTGATAGATGGGGGTGGGCATGGTAACCGTGGTGATGGCTGGACCCGAGTCGTCTTCAGATTTCTCCTCCTCGATGCGAGGCACAGCGGGAGTGTCGGACGACAGGTCGTTGAGAATCTTCCTGTTTGGGAGGATCAGAGCAGATGATGAAGGCTTGGTGCTGATACATCAGAGAAGTCTTCCTCTTCTCTCCTCTCTGACCTGTAGGACGGCCGTCTGGACAGAATCTCTCTCCTCTTCTGGGAATCCGTGACGCTGTCCACAGACTCCTGGGAGTCCTCGCTCTCCACGGTGGAGATCTGGAGGAGCAGAGGGCTTTGAGTGGCAGAGGCCTGGGCGGGCGAGGCGAGGCGAGTTAGCGGCGTACCTGAACGGCCTGGACCTGAGGCGACTGGATGACGGAGGGCTGAGCCGCCTGGATCACGCCGTGCACCTGGACCGTCTGACCGTTGGGGAGCTGAACGATGGTGACCCCTGGGCTGCTGGAGGTCACCTGGCCTGCTGTGATGGGCGCCTGCAGACAGAGCAGCATGCCAACGGCTCGGCTTTAACGAACCAACCCGAGCGGCGGTCTGGAAGTCGGCCATGATGGACGGGGGGAGGAAAGGAGGGGATTACCTGGGAGAGGGTGATCTGCTGCACTTCGGACTCAGAGACTGCTGCTTCGCCGCTCTGCTGCACCTCTGAACCGGCTTCCATCTTCATCTAGAATCAGCAGCGAACAGAAACAATACATCGGGTCCTACAGAGCAGTGGGAAAGTATTCGCTCTCCACTTACATGTTTGGTTTGTCTACCAGGAAGAGCTCAGAGAAAAAAGGGCTACAAAACAACCTGAGTTTAAAATACTAACTACTGCTGATCAAATCCAAAATCTCCCTCTGAGGTAGTTTTCTTCCGGGTGGAAGAAAACTACTGAGAATTCAACATGGTGGTGTCAGTGAGGTGCTCAGGGACTGCTTTGCTTCACCACAAATTCTCATCTCCAGCAGAAAAATGGCAGAAAAGACAAAACTGCTCCACAAACTGAAGATTTGTTGGGTCCATTCCACAAAAAAAAACCCTGTGATTTTAATTTGGTTTAAATCCAGTTTCACAGCGGTGCAGCTCTGAAACCGAATCAAAACTTTTTTAAAACTGGAACAAGTTTGGCATACTCCTCAGATCCTTCACAATAAACTCTTTGAGGAAGGTTGGTTGATATTATATGTAGTAATATGCAGTACAGAAAATGTAAATAATAAAAGGTAGGCTTGAAAAATCAACAATAAGCCATGTGGTGCCACTATAACTGAAGTATTTACATTACTATTATTATTAAAACAATCCTGCAAATAGGTTTTATTCATCACTTTATTACTAAATGAGATATTGTCATGAATAACATCAACTTCCCAAAAAATCAGTTTTATTATTACTATTTTTATACAATCACAAATAAATCTTTGAAAACTACTTCAGCCTAAAATATTCATATTAAAATTAATATCTTTTTGGGATTATAGCCACTCTAAAGGCAGATAACATAGAACTACTTTTTCAATAATAATTTAAAAGTATTTTGCTACTATTATTTTTTATTATTACGTGTTTCATTGCTACTATGAAGCGCTAAGACAGCCCAATGGTTTGCTGCAACATTCTGAGGCCTAATCATTCTCCATTCATTATTTATATGTAATACATATGTAAGAACATGATTCAATATTTAAGTAACAAGGCAGGAGGAAAAGTGAAAAAGACAGTTTCCAGCATGTTTTTACTCGGGGAAAAATGTGACGCCATCTGGTGGACAAAGGTGAAAACGTAAAAGAAAAAGTTTAAATATATACATAAAGCTACAATCTACAAGAAATAAATAGCACGTCTATGAAACACTTGACTGCAGGCTAGTAATAGGGTGAAAACCTGAAGAATTCAGCATCTTAGTTCCTCCAAAACTGGTGCTTCATTTTATGGGAGTTAATTAGATATTTTTCAAAATCAAAATAACAATGACGTCATTAATACTTGTGTTACAATTCTAACATTCTATGTTGGCGGCAGTAAGAATAATCTTAAGTGCATTTGGGATTTTTCCCTCAATGCTTTTAATAAATACAAACAAGGCTTGAAACGATCAAGAAAAGCCGGTGATAAAGTTGCCTCCACTTTGCTCTGTCCTACTGTACAGTAAACTGTTATGTTGAGTTCTGGCTCTGACGGGAGGGTGTGGTTTTGCTTTACGGACTGCAGGAAAAACACAGCTAAAACATTTGCAGCGAAGTTCACCTGGTCTACATGAAAACTTGGCAAAAAGCTGCTGAATGGCGTTAAAAGCTATGCATTATTTTTATTTCTAGCCTGCAGCTAAACGAACAGCTAGGGATAGCATTGCTATTAATGTTAGCATGCTATGTGGCTAACGTCACTGCAATGAATGACGCTGGAGTTTAGCAAAAGTTCATTTATGATATATTAACACTCCAGTTACGTAGCCTTCATGTTAATACATATCTCAATGTTTGGAGCCTGGTGTTAGCATTTCAACGTAGCTTTCCCTGAAGCCGTGTTAGCCGACACCGCTATGTTGCTAGCTGGAAGCTTGCATGGAGGGAAATGTCTGCATGCCACTTTTTTTCTTTACAACAGGACACATTTACTACTTTATTTCATCCGTCAGAAGCCAGTACTTGTTTAAAATAAGGCTATGTTAACGTTGAAGAGCAATGTGGTTCAGAAGCTAATTCCTGTGCATTTTATTAAATTAAATAATAAAAACCCACTCCCACATTAATACCTATGTCTCAGCCTGCAGAGACTGACTCATTTTGTGAGCCTCCGCCGCTGCAACAGCCGCCGCCATGATCTCTTTGTTGGCCCTGTTGCGGAAATTTGGCTACAAATATTGTCAGCGGGCAGCCATATATATTATCTGTTTAGCAAACAGCGGACGCGTGTCCTCTTACCAACACAGACTCGCTTCGTCACTCCCGGGTCTACGGAGCTCCACTTTTATTCAGACCGACACGTAAGAGACCGCGTCAGGCTACACCTCCGTCGCGTCACCGAGAACAACAACACGGAGAGGAGGACGAGGCGGACGACGACAGCGAAGGATCAACTCTGGCGAGAGGCTCCGAGGGTCGGCGGGCGAAACCGAAAGGTTGCGGAAAATGTCGACTGGCGATAGCGCGAAGATAACCGAGAATGTAGCTGTTTTTTTTTTTTTTTAGCTTACTTTACTTCAAATAATGCAAAGAAACAACAAATATGAACGTTTTAATTTTTAACGTTTCATGTTTTTTCCGGGAAAAAATTAAAAGCTATTATTTATTCTTCCTTCTACTGCCATCTAGTGGAGTGGAGTGAGGACTGGGACGCTAAAAGTGTACTAAAATTACAAACTAAAGAAAACGAATAAAAATATTTCTCTGTCCTCTCCATTATTTTTCGTCTTCTAAATGCTCCACATTGAGAACTAGAAAACCATCTTGTATATCCAAATTGGGTCGTGGTGGCGATAATTTAAGACGAGAATAGAAATACACAATCATTCAGTTTCATAAAACAAACCGTCGAGCTGTAGTTGCCATCATTGGCCACGCGATGGCAGCAAAAATCTTTCCTTATTTTCGTTTTCTGCTTCAAATTATTTCCATCCTCGCCTAATATGATCAAATACACGCGAGTCATCCTTCAAATGCTTGACAGGCTTTGTATTAGCAGGTTATTTGAATGAGAAGACCGCGGCTGCATTATTTATCGGGTAATAAACCGCAACATGCTTGCTCTTCCTGTGCTTGTTGGCCGGAGCCGTGAAATGTGCTCATTAACTCCCGCCAGTCGGTGCACGAGGAGGACGCTTTCTGCGGGGATGAAATTGGTCCTAAGCAGCTACAGCTGGTCCAAATCCTGCGAGGACTGGAATGGGATTTCAATCCAATTTATGGCCATCATTTATATGTACGAGGTCGTTCCAGGCCATACACACCAGCAACACTTGTGGATGTGCTCAGCTTCTCCTCCTGGCTGATTTACGCCATCAATGTGGAAATAATCTTGATCTGACCTTGCAGTTAAAAAAATAGCTTGAAGGAAAATCTTAAAATCTGCACTTTTCCGGCCCTGATAATGAAAAGCACCTGGTTATCATGGAGAGCTCACAGCAAATCTGATAAACATCCGTCACCAGGCTGCCTTTATTCTAGTGCATGTCAGAAACTTGATTGTGCATTGATTTCCAGTAATGATGACCACCAGCTAGGATAGCCTTAGCTAACCATGATTAGCCCAGCACCAGAGGAGAGCTTCCCCTTTTTATCAATGAATGTTGCACCTGGAGATTCACTGTTGCAAATTCTGTGATATTTTGACCATTCATTCACAAGAAAAAAGAATGAATGACCGCATCCTCAACTGCACCTTTCTGTGTGTCTGCAGCTGCAGTTTAAGTCATTGTGGCTAAAATAGGGAATACATTCAAAATAAAATAAAAAAATGCTTCAATTTACTTGAAGAAAACTGAAGTTTGTTTTTCTTTAACTATTATACATGTGCCGTCTTTCAAGGTGGTAGACCATGTCCACTCACGTATGACGGCAAACGTGACAAGGGGTGTTGGAAGCACAACCCATATCTGGAGGCCTCAGTCCTCTACGTCACAGGTTCAAATCCAGGCCCGACCTCTCTCATTACACACCTTCCTGCCTGACCACTCTCACAAAAAAGGCCACTAGAGCCAATAAAATCTTCAACAAAAAAAAAAAGTGACAAAGAAATTGTCCTGTTGCGCGTCTGTTGATGGACCCAAACGCAGAGAGACAGAGGCAGCTTGTAGATGAATGTTTTAATAAAATAAATTAACTAAAACCACAGGGAGCCAGAGTCAAACAAAAACAGGAAACCAAAACAAAAGACCTGGGCTGATTGGCTAATGGGTTGCAGGTGTGAGGGAAGAGAGTTATTCCTTGTAATCTAAGAGTTACAAGGAGAAAGTAGACACAAGAAATAAACATAATAAACTAGAATCACTAAGAAGAACTGAACTAATGTAAAACAGAAACCAAACTGATCTAATCAAGGATGGAGATTGAGGAACACAGAATAATAATAAAAAACTAGAACCAAATAATCAAACCAACCCAGGATGTGACAGAAATACAGTTTCCTCCAGGTGGGATTTAGCATCTCTACCTGATTTTAACCATTGTTGCAGTAAATTTGCAATAAACTCACAGTTGCGCATAAAACAAATGTGGGCATCTGTTGATTTTGCGTGATCAACATCATCTCAAAAAAACAAAAAACTGGAGGGACAGTTAAATCATAAAAAAGCATCATACTGTTTATACTGGCCAAGTATTTACTTGATACTAAACGCAGCTCTACATGTTTGGCATGATGTGTTTGGCAGTTTGCACATTTATTTGCTGATTTAATTGCGACAAAACCGAGAAAATGAATCAAGAGAAATCTGAAAGGAGGCACTGCACCGTGTGAGTAGGAGGAGGATGGGAACACGAAGCAGAAACCTGACTTCAATCCGAAGCCCATCCCTCTTCTCTCCCCTTAAACCCAGCTGTTAAAGCCCCCGGCTTAATGCAAGTCTCCAACACCCCCATCGACATCCAGCCCTCCATGTCACTCTCCTTAATTTGTCTCTCCCTTCTTTTCATCTTCTTCTCTTCTTCCATTTGTACAGTGTATCTCACACTGTGTATTCTTTAATCAAGCAGTTATACAAATATATATATATATAAAAAAAAATCACAGCCCAGTCCAATTCTTGGCGCACATCTCATATTAGGTGAACCGTCTCTGCGTTGATGCTGTGACGCCCAGCGAATTAATAATATTCCGTTAGATGCAGCCCTCCGTCAAAGGAAATACCACACCTGCCAGTCAAGCAGGGGGCGCCGTGGCAGAGATCAGGTCACATGGCCGCGCTGGGAGGTCAAGAGAGCGAGCAAAAATACAAACAGAGCCAGGAACACGTGGTGCATTTGAATACCACTGACCTTATATGCATGCTGCTTTTCATTGTGGTGTTGAATTACCTGAATTGCATATGAACCAGCGCACCTGGCTGGGGTTGCCATGGATACAGGGCCCCACTCTCTCTCTCTTGCTCTGTATCTCATAAGCCAGGTCCTTAAATTTGAAGATGTGAGTTGCAGAGATAGAAAGGAAAACCGTGGCTCGGTATCAAGCAGCAGCTGTGAGGCAGGGAAGTTTATCTGAGCACGGAGCCGGCGCCGGCTGACCCAAACCTCCCGCTAATCTGGCCGGAGGCGGCAGCTCGCATCGGCCGATCTCAATCAGCCGGCTCCTTCTTCCTCCCAGCAGCTCCCCTCCCCCATCACTCCCATTTTTACTTAAAGGTTAAATATGTTCAAGTCTAATCACATCGCCATAAGCACTTTAAATAAGTCACCTCTCAGTGGATATATCAAGGTAAGGATTTTTCTTCTTTCTTATTTTTTTTCCCACCTCGACCGAATCTTGAGACGCAGAGAAAGTCTAAAATGTAAATGTGATTTCATTTTCGGTTTCATTACGAAACAATCATTGCTTTTGTCAGTAGCTTCCACTCTTCCATACTGACAGACAGACAGACAGCCGGCTGCGGCAAATAAATTACACCTTTCACTTCCTGGTGTGATGAACACAAATTAGACGAGATGCAGCGGCGAAAAAGTCAAGCCTTGACAACAGAAGACAACTCAAGCAAACAAACAAACAAACAAAAAATTTGTCAAAAGCAAAACAAATATAAGATGCACAATCCTAACAACAAAACCAGTAATAATAATAATAATAATAAACAGTTTTATTTGGGGGTTTTTTCCCCCCAAATGCTGAGATATTATCAGTTCAATTTACTTGGAAGTAGACACTTTATAATACAAATCCATCCATTCAGAGCTAATTCTATCAAATGTTTTTATAATTATTAGTTATTTTTGGTAGGTTTTGCCATCTCTAGTTTCAGACTTTATTCATTTGTCCTGATTATAAATTTTTTCTTTTGGATTACTCCTGTCATGTTCTTGTGTCAGTGTTTTGGCTTTCTTATTCATCCTCATTAGTTTCATTTGTGCTGTTTAGGCTTGGTGTTCGTTTCTTGGTTTAGTAAGCATTATGTCCTTCTTAATGCTACTCTTCTTGTGTATTTGCATTTATTTTCGTAGATCGTTCTAAGGCCTGTTTCTCCTTTTGGTTCCAGTTTCTTAGTTCAGCTAATTGTCCCAGAAATCAAGCTCATTGAACCCACCTGTGTTCCTCCATCTTAGTGCTGCCAATCACCGATCTCACCAGCTATCTACATTCCTGGCTTCTTTATTCTCTTTAATTGAGTTAAGACTGTTTAAGTTTATGGGGGTGTTTTTTCTTCTTTTTTTAGAAAATATATTTGTCTAATGCGACACTTAAGCGGTTGCCTGCAGTTTGGCTCTGTAAGTCCATAACGAGTTCAAATCAATGAAATTCAGACAGAAAAAAAAATAAAAAATCAACTTATCAACTCTGCAGTAATTCCTCATTCTGAGTAAGAACATGGTGACAGTGGGAAGGAATGACTCCTTTTATCCATAAAAAAGGCTCATTACGAGGCTCCATTTTTTTATGAGTTCAAAGGACAGGAAGGAGTCACAAACAAACAAAGGTTAAAAGTGCAACAAGTTAAATTTAGTGTGAGCTTCATCAGTTAGATGGATTTGGAGATTGTGCACAAAACTATTAGCAACAATAGCAGATTCCATCTGGTAAAGAGGCACAGGTATGCCTCGTTTCTACCGAATCCTGCATGAGTCAATGTGGTTTGATTCATGCTGAACCATAAGAGAGTTTCTACCACCTGCTATCCAACATATTAGTGTGACAACAAATGCAAAGAACAAGTTGTCATAGGAGCAGACGTTTTTCTGTTTCATAATCAATGAACTGTGTTGTGTGACATCAGTGGCTCTGCCGTATCCTTTCCGTACCGTTGTCCGACTGAAGAGTCGAATGAGTTACCAGTTTTATGGAAACTACTTTGGATGAAGTGTGCTTGTATTGAGATTGTCCGTGACTTTTGCTGTTGATTTTAGGGTGTTTACAGATATTTTTTTATGGATACCATCATTGTAGCCCATCACTACCAGCAGCTAAAAAAGTGGGTCAGTAAGAGGGGAAAACCCCCCCCGTAGAGTTCATTATACCCAAATGTCCCCCTAGAGCAGTGCTTACCACAAAGGGGCGTCACTGTGTGTAGAGTGAGATTATTTCTCAGGGCAAAATTAGATTTAAAAAATATTGCATTTTGTCCCCAGACAAATTAAGCCTCTGTTTAGTAACTGACTGTTATGACCATCTGTATGACAGCTATTTGGTTTGAAATAAGCCTGAAAAGTTTGGAAATTAATGTCTTAGAGGACATAATTAAGAAGGCAAGTAAGGTCAAAAACTTCCAACATGCTGGGAATCAGTCGGCGAAGAGCCACGGAGAAGGTTTAAGATTAGAGGCAGCAGGAGTTGCTTCAAGGTGAAAGTGGATCAGGCGATAAGAACCATCTACGTCTGGTCAATGATGTGGTAAAAATGACTCTCTGAGACTTCATGCAGTGATTATAGATATATATTTAAAGGCAGTCGTGAGAATCTGACAACATAGTAAAAATAAAAGACAAATGAAACATGTGTGAACCAAACCTTCAGCGCAAGCTTTTTATTTGTTTCCAGTCACCTCATGCAGTAGGAATGCAATAGGTGACATATACACAGATGGAAATCCACGGTCCTTTGTGTGTGAGTGTGTTAGACCTCTCTCCGTCATAACATGTCATTTTAGACACTATTATTCCCAACAGAGGCAGACGCTTCAGCTCAGTGACACAGACCATAAGGTCATCAGTCAAACAAAGGAGCAAAGTGTGTCTTTATAGTAGAACTGTGTCCATCTAGGTTTTTATTATATATATATATATATATATGGTGAGAAGCTGCCAATTCACACATCTAGAGCCCTTTTACCCAGCAAACCCTGCTGTTATCCCTCCCCGACTCCTGCTACAGAGTTCAAAGGTTGCCATGGAAACCTGCATCCTAGTGGGAAGACAATGTGCTATGCCCCGAAGCAAGTGGAGCAAGTGCGGGTGGGGAGGATTCTGTGACCTTTGACCCATGAAGGTGGGGAACAGAAGTGGGATGGGGGGGGGAGTGTTAGCGCAGTGGGGCTGCAGGTTGGTTTGATCCTCTCTGGGGGCCGGCGCCAAAGGTTGTGGGCGGAGCAGCTTCAGAGCTCAGCGACTCGTGCCGGGTCGCATCCCGGATTTTCCAGAGGGCCCTGGGCGCCAGAGATAGCCGCCCTCTAATCCGCGGGGCCGTCTCACCTTGCCTCCACCGTGTCGCTGTGATGGAGCATCTTTTGTGTCAGATCTCCACTGCTGCCACCGTGGCCGGTACGCACAGCGATGGCCGCTTTGTGCGAGTGCGTGTACACGCTTGTGTGTGACAGAGGAACAGAAAGGTACACATTTCACACCTTTCACAACTGACAGATGTGAAAGGTGCATTCAAAGTCATATTGTCGCAGAGAGTAAGACTACCACCGGACAGGAAATGACACACATGTACTTCTGTTTGTGAGTGATTCCAAGACCGGCTTTCATCACACACACTGATACATTTACCTTCAATCAGTTTACATATAGGAGTCATTTTTATGCAACAGAATCCCTCAAAATGTCAGAAAGATATATTATCACAAGTATTTCCTAATCCAAATAGTTTGAGCAGCATTACAGTTGTGGCATTTCTGCAAACCTCAGACTGCTGATTTGTCCCATGACACTGTCATTCGTCTTGCCAGAGGCGCCTTGGGCCAACATTGGTTTTCCATCACTCATTTGCACATCAAGATGTCAATAATATCATGTCACCATGTGGGTCAATTAACCTTGTGAACCTTGTTGAAGCAACCTGAGAAGTAGAAGGGTTTGATGTGGTGGTCAGAGACCCTTCTGAGTGGATGGAACAAGTTTCAGAATAGTTTGTCACCAGATGAATTTATGGCACCAACCTCAGCGTTTGATACAGACATATAGATTTACACAAAGTTGCTGAAAATGATACATTCTCTCAGAACAAAATGTAAGATTTGAAGAAAAAAAAAATCACTGCCACAAAATAAACAAAAATCCTCTAGACCCCTCAGATGTTCAAAAGTCAGAAACTGAGGATTATTCGTGGAGAAATATTCTGTGAACGTGTTCGCACAGAGGAACCGAAGAGGACAGACGGGTTATTTACTGCGCGGCCCAGGCGACCTGTCCGTCCTCACGTCGGGTCCCGGCAGATTAAGATGCAGCCGTTGGCGGCTGCCAGAGCAGGCGGAGATTGATGGGGAGCACGGGGGCCGCAGAGGCCCCGCAGAATCCTGAACAGAGCCTGTGGGCATCATCCAGCAGCGCTGCTGGCAGCAGGCGGCTGCCTCCTCCTCTCTTTTGTCACCTCTGTTTCTCTGTTACTTTCTGTCACTTTTCTGCATCTCCGCTTTTTTATTTTCCGCTGCCCCAAAGTGCCCCC
This sequence comes from Brachyrhaphis terrabensis, assembly GCA_903067065.1. Classification (NCBI taxonomy): domain Eukaryota; kingdom Metazoa; phylum Chordata; class Actinopteri; order Cyprinodontiformes; family Poeciliidae; genus Brachyrhaphis; species Brachyrhaphis terrabensis. The sequence goes on from CAEGAG010252702.1 coordinate 20,133, forward strand.
CCAAGTCGAGTCCCGCTGGAGACGCCATATCAGCAAGTTGAACAAAAGTGGAGCTTGTGAAACTGCAGGTGTGTCAGAAATATGTGAAGAGCAGAGGCCAAATTTACAAGGGAATATGCTCCAAATAAATAATTCCACTGTCCAAATAGGTTTTTAGGATGCAGACAAGCATACAGGCTCAAATATTTACACCCCATCTAATACTTGATTAGGAGTCCCTCTGGAAGTTGTGTTCGGCACACACACTTAGAAGCTCCCACCAATGTTCTTGGTGAGAGAACACGTTTTTATTTTTTGCTTTTTAATAAGGCCATTTCATTGTCTTGAATGGAAGACAAAGGAACACCCACTGGAGATAGAACTGCATCATCAGTTAACCCAAAATGTCCCAGACAACCAAATTTGTTTTGATAGTTAACAAAAACCCAGAAACCACTTGAACTGGAACTGCTAAAACACCACCGTCCTTCACACCAGTTCTTCTTCTCCGCTTTAGTCCAACTCTGTCTGTTGTGCAGTTCAAATGCATAGGTGAATGCCAAGCAACTACAGCATTCTGGGTAAATACAACCAAAACAAACGTGTGAGTCTAGTGTTAGTGGGAGAAATGGCTTGTGGTGTTTTGCCAAATACAAAAAAGAAATCTTACAACTGCTAAAATCTGACCCCACTCCACTTTTGTTTACATTTTGTAAAGAAGAAAGTTGTGATCAGTGTCTTCTTCAAAGGTTTTCATGTTGTTTCCTTCAGTGGTTCTTGGTACTGCGACCCCACAGGTGAGGGGTTAAACTGGTTGCTCGAAAGGTTTGGTTGGTTTGGCACAATGCAGTGAGAAAGTGACCTGCAGCAGCTGAAAATGGAACAAATGTTACAATGTTGGTCCCCAGTCGAATCAAATCTGCCAGACTATCGGTTGCGAAAACACCCATAAGCTAGTTTCACATCACCATGGACTGGGAGGATAGTAACCAAGATCAGTGAGGCTGTCAAATTGAAGAACAAATTCTTCTACTTCATCTCCAGTCATCAACTAGACAGTTATAGTTTGAATACAATTGGACATTCCAACAAGACAATGATCTGAAACAAACTCATTTCAGACTGAGCAAAGCAATCTATTTTCTTGTTTTCAGAAAGCCTTGATCGACGTCTTTGAATTTTTTTCCACACGTCTTAACTGAAAAAGTAGTAGTCTGGTTCTGTACATCTTCCAAGTTCCTGAGGACAGCTGAGGAACTCAAACTGGGTGGCGAAGAAAAAAAAAGAAAAAAGCAATTATCTCAGTATGTCAACATATGCATATCAGCTTGTACTCTGTGGCTCCTCTTCCTTGTGCTGCAGGGATGCAAACAGAAAGATGAGAATGGAAGATGGATGCTTGGATGTGTGTGCGTGCTGGCATCAGAGTGTGTGTACCCCAAGCAAAATGCACTGGTAGGGTTTTTTTTGTCGGAGTCCCCAGGGCAGCAGACCCATGAGTCAGCGGCCAGTAGGATTTATAGCCAATTGATTAAATTAGCATTTGTTCTGCTTCTGGGACATCAGCTTGTCAAACACACACAGACACACTCCCACACTGGCAAACAAACACCTGAACAGCAACTGCAGTTATGGAATGAAATCGGACATTAAGGAAAGCAGGGGGGGAAATAAAAGGTCCATGGAGTAGCAGCAGACAATTAGCAATGATGTCAATAAGTCAATGTGATTAACATCCGGATCACTGGGATGTAAGTACTCAAAGAAACACACGCCGCACTCCCAGAAGCCTGTTCCCGAGTAGCTCCTTCATGCCATGCAGTGAGAGGTCGCACACACCGGGCCTGCTGACAAGCCTTTTTTATGACATTCATCAAAGCCATCTGCCATTTTCCGCTCAATTAATTTGTTATGGGAAGTAGGATCAATTAAGTGTGGACCGTAATGGCTTTATATCCTTGTTTCCCTTTTATAGCCCAATATTTTCTGTGCTCCACTCTGGCATGAAAAGGGGGAATCGATATGCCGGGCTATTTTCCCCTTCCGTGGACTAATTTGTTTTTGCCACTTTCTTCTTGGCATGATAAACTGGCTGTAATGAGGGGTTAGGATGGAAGAGAGCTGAGGTGGGAGGGGGGACCCTCCTTTAAGCCAGGAGGTCTAATGGACGATGCAAGGCGAGACCAGCTCTAATCTGACAAGATCCCATCTGGATGTCAGGAGTAACGTTTTCCCTACATACCTCAAGGTTTGGCAGTATCAACAGGGATTGACCTTTGCTTTGTTATCATTTAAACTGTTGGTCAGCCGCTGAAACAGTCAGTAGCTTAGACCGGGGCAAAGACGGCAATGATAAGGACAGTCATGGGACAGTTGGTTTGACAGTGATGAGTGTAGCAGAGTGGGCAGGCGGCGGCATTAGTACGAGCATCACGAGCCTCACCCTGTTCACCATGACCCCTTGCATTGTATTGATCCCTGCCCGGTTAAGCCTGCTGATGGGCTTGATGATACGACGAAAAAGCGGGAGGGGGACAATAAGAGATCACTTAAGTGTGTGCCTGGCTCTAGAGAGTGGCGAGGAAGCCTTATTACTCCTGAAGCAAGCGCCGATGACATTGCCATATTGATTTTGACATCATCTGGTTGGGATATGCTTCTGTAGCCAAGTTTTAAACCGAGGTGACCTGGGTGTCAACATGTTTGTGTCAGCTAGCTTTAAGGGGCAAGAAGGTTGCGACTGTGCAGCAAAGCTGAGTAGAGGCTGTGTTGCACTGCCTTGTTTCTACGGAGCGGTATGGTACGCTATTTTATGGTATGCCGTATTCTGGACAGCTTTTCTGCCGCAAGTTTGACTCTCACTGGACAGGCGGGTCAAAATCCAAAGGACTAATGTGGCACACTTGTATGTCTCATGCTCTTTTGTGCCCTAATCAATGGACTGAGTTGGGTGATGCCAGTTGCTCCCCCCCTAATCGTACCATACAGTTTAGATCCAGTTTAGTCAAATGGATCTAAACTGAATACAGGACATCCTATTAACTTGGATATTTGTCAGTTTTGAGATGGAAAATTTTTACATATTTTTTATAAATAATTTGTAACACATGTAAGATTACCCTCAATAACATAACAATCAAATACAAACAATTTAAAGTAAAACTAGTCTAAATAAGATTGTTTAAAAAACAATGATAACAAATATTCTAATCAAAGACTTCAGTTTTTTTTTCAGTTCTGTTTTCAAAAGTACCTCTAACCTAATATTAGAGCAGCTTTTCCTGCTGCCCGTTTGCAAAGGTCGAAGTTCCCCATTGTTTTCAAAAGTGCATTAAGGCACTAAAGCAGTTACCACACTAGGAAATGCAATCCATCACTTGATGGATGATGACCCCCCCCCCCCCCCCCCCCCCCCCCCCCCCCCCCCCCCCCCCCCCCCCCCCCCCCCCCCCCCCCCCCCCCCCC